>JAAAKG020029892.1:0-19678 GCA_010014905.2 Druon quercuslanigerum
CGAAAAGAGCTATTCTTAAACATTTGTCCATAAATAATATAAATAGCCATGAAGACATAACGCATCCTTGTCTAAACTTTGACCTATTCCCGGACTGGGAGACCTAACCCTTGTAGTCCTGAAATTTTGTTGGCTTATATGAAAGGGAAGAAAATTACTCTATTTGCTTTTTCTTTTTAAGATTGAAATCGGGAGTCCCGTGCGAGGCAAGATGCCGACTGGCAAGTTGAACTTTATTTTGGATCTTTTCGCTCGGACAATTAGTCTGATATCGGGAAGAAGTGATGTACGACTGCCTCGAGGCAACAGGTAGGATGCACCTCATAGGCAATGGTATGTCGACTTCGACTGGATTTTCGCAAAGAATTTTTGCGGAATTTGCGCCTAAAACCAGATCGTCCACGTAAAAATCCCGTAGGAGAATTTTACAGGCGCGTGAAAAATCTTTTTCCTCATCCTGAGCAAGCTGCTGTCGTGTGCAAATCGCCAGAAAAGGCGCACTTGCAGTTTAGAATGTCCCGGTGTTCAATTGAAACATTCTGATTTTACCCTGATGATACCATAAAATCTTTTGAAATTTACGGTCGTCCGGATGGACCAGAACCTGCTTGTACATCTTTTCGATGTCGGCGGTTACCACATAAGTATGTGTTCGAAACCTGAGAACCTGTTCAAAATTGTATTTTGAATCGTGGGATCTACCAATAGGACCTCATTGAGAGAAATTTCTGTCGACGTTTTTTCGGACGCGTCGAACACCACCCTAACCTTGATAGTCTCGCTAGCTGTTTTAATCACAGCGTGATGAGACAGATAAAATCTCTCCTTGATGTCATCACACAAAGTCATATAGTTTAACGAAATGTACTCATTGAGTACTGTGTGATATTCCGACTTTAACTGTGAACTGGACTCGAATTGTTTCTCCTGAGCGTAGAAACGCTTCAAAGCTTGATTTCTGGATTCACATGGCTGAAATTTGTTGTCAGATCTCACGAGGATATCTGATCCTCCGGCCACTACCCAACCTAACGTAGTTTTTTTTCAGAATGACTTGAGACTTCTGATGCCTAAGTTTCATTTCACCTATCGAAAATAGAGACAATGTGGTACCTGCTGCCAACAAGATGTCGACAGACTTGTGTACGTGAAACTGCGGATCGGCTAGTTGTAGATTTTTGGGAATATCGAACAATTTTCGTGGAAATGTTTTATTGGGTGTGAGATCCGCTATTCTTGGTACTATTAGAAAATATAATTCCCGTTTAAATTCGTTGCAAGTGGAAGAAAAAGTAGCTTTATTGTAGTGTCTGGATAACATACTTAAACCGTTGACGGCACCCATGTTAATTGAACAAATTTGTTTAGGATTGTTAAGTGAATTTGCAACATTTTTAGTTATTAAATTGACTGTGGAACAGGAATTTAGTAGCGGCCTTGCCATGAAACAGTTCCCTAGGTTATTTTGAAACTTCAAAACCGCAGTTTTCGTTAATTGCGAATCTGAAGGGAATGCTTCAAAAGCATAGGATTGACGATAGTCATGCTGTTGAAGTGGGAGGACCTGAACCTTGCGACCCCCCCCCCTTAGATGATTCCGATTTACTAGCCTTTGCTATCTTATCAGGATGTTAAAGAGTGTGATGATTTCTATCAAACTTTTTGCAACGCTGCTGGCTTTTACATGGTTCAGAATTAGCACACAAGCAGTTTTTACACTGTTTGTGTTTTTTCGCCACGTTTCAGCGACCCTGAACATTAAATTTGTTAAAAATCGGACACTTGTACAGCTGATGATTTTCCTTGCATGCGACGCAAGGAGAGATCGACGGATTAGAAGTAGCCGTTACTTCAATTTTACTTATAAAATTCTAAAATGTCTTATCAGAAATAACCCTAAACTTCGATTTGAGAAATAATCTGAAATTCAAATCGCAAAGCTAGTCTGAAATTCAAATCATAAACCTAACCTAAAAAGTAAGATCAAGCACATGTGTCACTCAGCGTGTGATAAGAAAGTTTAGTGGCAACTGGCCATAAATTTACCAATTCAAACCGAATACAATAGAAATCGAAATATTACCAATTTTCATCAATGAAAGTATCACCTGTCTACATGAAAAAATACTTACCTTGTTTTAAATCCGAATTAATGTGGAGAGGCAGCCATCTGGTTGAGGGGCGCGAAGGCAGAGTCGAGATGAAGTGGCCAGAGAGGCCTGATGATTCTTGGTGTGGAGATGTGTGAGAAGTGAGTGAGATGGAATGCAGCCTTGTTTCAGACGAAGCACGTGTTCACCCGCGCTCATGATACGCAAAAAAATTTTTTAAAATGAAATTTCGATGCAAGGGGCGATTTCACTCACACCTTAAAGGAGGGATAATGAGTTGCTGTAAGTTGCTTTGTCGCAGGTGGCACGGTAAATTGTTTATTTTTATGATATAAAATAAACACTAAAAAAATAATGGAATAAAAATTGTGATTTGATTTTGAAAAGGAGAATTTACTACTTAATGAGCCATGATAGGGATCTAAAACGAGAAGCGCTTGTTTTGGCAAAGAACCTTTGATGGCACAAAACATACAAATATATTTAAGGAAATGAGACATAAGAAATGTAACCCGAAAGAACTGTCACACAGAAAAACTACATGAATTTGAATAGCACCACGTGCTCACGGTGAACCGGCGTTGGCGTCACACTCGCGGTGAGGTCTTGCGTTCAGTTCTTATTGGTAAAAATCAGACGAGATTCATCCGAATTCCATTATATGGGAATCGGTGGTCGTACAAAAATCATCCAGATTCACGTATGAATCGGTGGAGTACGAATTTCAAGATTGCAACGGAGACGTGGCCAAGCAGGCCATTTGGTCGCGACAGAGCTCTACGCGTAACCGAATTCGTAAAAACACTAAATCGAACGACACGCAACACGAGTTGAGTCGATGTCCCTTTTTCACATACACCATCCATTCCCTCTTGCTCACTTCGCCCCCCCCCACCCCCCGTGCTAGGCCTGCTTCGCCTGACAAAATGTGTGATAAAGGATCTGACATTTATACCCAGTGGGCACAACATTTGACGACGTCTTTACGACACGATATTGTAAAGACATCGTCAGATCATACGACGTTTTTACCATATCGTAAAGACACTTTAATGACATGGACCGAGGATGGCGTAAAGTTGTGCGGTCGTACTTTCACCTGTGCTCCCACGTCATCGAGCTCCATTCTGCGAAAGGCGATAAGAGTGGAGTTTCACAAGTTGACGAATTTTAGCTTCCAGATCTGGTCAGAAAGGGCGCCATTAGAAAAGATTCAAAAGGGTCGCACGTAAATCTTACTAGAAACCACTTGATGAACTCTAGACGAACCCTAGACAAGGCAACCGCCATAAAATTGTCCTATAATTTCGTAGATTTTCGACAAGGGGGTGTAGATTCAAGATCATGATTTCAAAAAAAATTTAATTTGAATTGATTTATAACGTTTTAGTGAAAAACAGGTTTAAAAGCAAAGCCTTATAATAAGAATTTCTGGCGTAATAATGTTTGTATCATTGGAAAAATTGTATTTATCAGTCTTATCCAATCTCTACCTTCTAAGAACGCACAATCGTATTCTAAAACCGCTAACTCTAGTTCATCCCTATGCATCTACCATGTAGATGCATGGAACAGAAGATTTTATTAGTTACCGGATCTAGTCTATTTGATCAGAGCGCTAGCTGGATTAGGTGAAATAGTTCCCTTTACCCCTAATCATCCCTGCACATTGCTCTCTCCATTTCCATCAATTTCTATAAGTATTTTAATTAATGTATTTTATTTCATTCCAATCCGATCCCTTTAAGATACGACTCTATATTATTTTACAGAACTTACTATATTTTAATTTTAAAAACCTGAAATAAACCCCCAATTTTCTTATTAATTGAGTTTTTTCACTAATTTTGAAGGAAAAATACTTGTTATTACAGTTTATATTTCAATACAGAATAAACTGCAGCTTATCATATAATATAAACGGATTTCTTAAATTTTACATAACGAGTCGGCTTCTTCGTCTATCAACCAGTTTATCTGCACAGTTCACCTTAACTTATAATTCGTCTGTTCTGAAAGTTTCAAATAATTTTGCTGCAAGAAGATTATAATAATATGGCAGACATTGGATTTTAACAAAATTATAGATTATTGCATGCAACTAAAATTTCGATTTTGATTTTAAACTGGGCCGTATTTTCGCATAAAAAAATTCAGTGCACGTAGGCGTCGGAAATGGAATGGAAGGGCTAGGTTCACTAAAATTCGTTGAGTCTAGAAACTTCTTTTGAACTTGTTTTCTAATATATTTTAAGTAGTCTCCAATGATGCGTGCAATATGAGTATGACAAAATAGAAGATCTTGAGTATTGCTCATATACATTGTTTCCGTTTTATATTACTCTACTGAGCAGTAATGGGTTGCCTAATAACGTTTATGTAAAGCTTCATACGCTCATAACATTCAGTAATAGTATCATTTAATAAAGAAAGAAACAACCGGATTGGCCTGTAGACATTTTTTACGATAGCCATAATACTTTCCTCAAACTACTTTTGTGAGTTTACATACTTTTAGTCTTTGTATTTTCGATTAAATATCTAAAATGTTTCTAGAATGACACCATAGTAAATAACACTTTTAAGCTTATAAATAAAAAGAGCAGAAGAAAAATAAACAGTCTAATAAGCGATAATAGCGTAGCGCTAGAATGGCATAATGTACAATTAAACCCGCACTACAAATTAATACAGTTTCACATGCATACATATGACATACATTCTTCCATACATACATACATACATACACACATACGTACAGAAACACACGTATGAAATATATGTCAAAAAGTAAAATATGAGGAGAACAAACTCTATGCAGTAGGCGCTTAGAACAATCCAGCATCGTTATATAACTGAACAGTGAAGTGTGTGGTTTTTTCAAAAATAATAGATATCTCAGCTTCTCTTTAGAAAAAAAACACTTTACTTTCGAATAATTAAAAAATTTGAGATTGATTTGTCTGTATAATTTGAGATAGATTCAATTTTAGGCTTTTCTTTGATTTTGAATCGTCGCAATCATCATTGTACGTAAATAAGTATAATGAAAGTACGCTTGTATTCATTAAAGCGAAAATATAGATAATAATTAAAATGATTTAACGCAATTTCGTAACTCTGCTTCTTTAGATCGACTGTGTGAAGGCGTCGACGTTGAGGTTATAGAAGTAGAGATGTCAGCAGCTGACTCGCGTGGAAGGCGAGGCTGCTTTCGGCCGAATCGAAAGAATCGTCAGAGAAAGTATACTTGCTCTTCTGGTGGTTGTTCTGCCCGTTGCCGTGACTGTTGTTGCTGTTGTGGTTGATGAATTTGTTGATACGAATCGGAAGCAGATTGAGTGCTCCGGAATGATCGATTCGACAAGTAAAATTGATTCGGGTTACTACATAAATAACTTTTTCTCAGCTCAGAAGGATGAAAGGCTGAATTAGTCACCATCCCAGAACTGCTGTCTGTTCTACAGTGTCGACCAGGGCTATTATTGCTCGAAGCGCTTCCTGATCTGTTAATTTAAATTAAAGTTACATAATAATTGCTAGTCCGTTAAAAAAGACTTCTACTGGAAAAGTGAATATTTCGAAAATGCAGAAACGACAAATGAGTCTTTATCTCATGAATTTCCACGCATACTATTTACTTTCATTGTAAAAAATAGGAAAAGTTAATAATACACACTGATTCTACTTTTTCAATGTTTTTACAAGCGTCTACTTGAAAATCTTATTGTGCAAAAAATTACCGTCCAGTCGATCTCGTTCTTTTGATTAGGCTGTCGTTTCTACCTGGTATTATTGTTGTTGTTGCTTCCACTGGCGAGCTTAAGAGGCAGTTGCTGTTTTACAGGTGGTAGGCTGCTCTGTACTTTTTGCTGATTCGTTGCACTAATTAGATTCAGCGGTATTCTTTTAGCATCTGTTTGTGACGACTTTCTGCCCTGCGCTTGATCGGCTCCCTGCATCAAATGAGAAAGATGAATTGAAGCTGCGCCTGCTGTTGACGGTGCGACCAATGAAACTCCTTGACGTTCAAGTGCTTCAAGTCGCCTGTACAACTGATCGCGCTGTTGGGTAACGTCACGTTGATCAGCGGTTAGCTGCTCTCGTAACCTATTCAGCTCTGCTCGATCCTCATCTAATCTGCTTCTTTCTTGTTGAGTCAATGCGCGAAATGCCGCTTTCTCGCGGCTCAATTGATCCTGTAAATTGCGCAACTCCTCCAGTTGTTTATTGGGGTTCGGTCTGCTATTGGAAGACTTACTTGCACTCCCTCCCTTGGAAGCAGCTAATTGCGCATGTAAGATTTCAATAGTAGTCATTTGATTGCTAATAATGCACTGCAGTGTGTACACATAATGTGAAAGTTGAATAGCAACTTCATGCTGATCTTTGTTCAGTTCGACCTCCTCGTCTTCCTTTAATTCACTTTTCCTCGCCGCAGAATCAGTCACTTTTTGTGGAATAATCACAGATTGTAGTGTCACCGAATCTCGCCAAGGATGTCGTTCCTAAAATAAAATAAAATATTAAAAGCATTTGAAGTATTGTTGCTGTAACTGTTTTAAAGTTTACTCGTGCCAACTGAAAGATTTTTCTTCTTCAAATATTAACTTAAAGCAACTAATGGACGTTGCCATTAGTTGCAAAGTCTGAAATGATGGGTTGCAAAAGAAGCTAGGGTATCTATCTGAGGTATATACTGAAAAGTTGAACATTAATATAGGTGTGTGACTTGCAGTTTTTAAAGTAGCGTACCTGTCTATATTTACGAAATGCAGCAAAAACCTCCTACAAATGAAGAAGTCGGGAGCGGTAATATCTCCTATGACTCGCAGAAATAATGTAGCGCCCTCTAAAGCTTTAAATCGTGTAATTCAGAAACTGAATATAGTGACTAACTTCATATTCTTATAAAATTTGGGAAAAATAGTATATTATGTGCAAGTTGTAGAAGTGGTGACTCCGAAGCGAAGTTGGTAATCATACGTATCGCATTACACATTGTTACATTAAGCATTACATGAGTTCCATTTTTTACTCAATATTTATTACTCTTACCCGCTATCAGTACGTGATAACAACCATAATATTGGAATGAATACCTAAGCTGATATTCAAACAAAAGCAAAGCTGTGGCTAAATATGAATCTTAATTTTTGATTGACTACTAGCAGTGCGCGCGGAACTGCTCGTTTAACGCCGCGCACTGCCGATAGCCAACCAAAAAACTGCATTCATATTTAGCCATGTTCATGAAACGCGCGAAAAACTTTTTCCACTTCGTGTGCGAAACGGAAACTTTAAATTCAGGCCCAGGCGTCGGCTGATAATATGGATTTCACACGCTCCACAGATTTTTGCTAAAAGTCGTCGGTTATCGATAAGATTTAAATCAAATTAAGTGATAGTTCGTTGCCTCTACTGCTGCAAAACTGAATTTTGTGTTTAACTGTGACCAGTTCTTTCAGAAAAGACTAGTTCTTTCCTGATTTGTGTTTTGCCTTATGCGGATTTTTAAATAGCCTACATTCCAACATGGTTGCTTGTACCACCTGTGGCATTTCTGTAACAAGAGGTGCTACTGACTTACTGCAATGCTTTTGTTCATTAAATTTGAACTAATATTCCATCTAAGGATCCTGATGTACTGAAAAAGGGCAACAAAAATTGTTACTGTTGAAAATATACATAATTATTGTCGAATGAGAATCGGCGGGCTAAGCAAAAATCTGTCTCTGAGAAGATCGATAATAATGACGTAAATACTGTAGGAATGTTTACTACAGAACTGGGGCCTGGGGTTTCCGAAACAATTACGCAGGCAGTTTCTCAGGGTCTCGTTGCTAGACTGTAACTATTGACATATCTTTTTAAGGCATTTAAAGCCAATCGGGAAACCTTCAATGCTTTACTTGAGGATTCAGTCAACCAAATCAAGAAGGACGTCATGTCCAACCTTACTCTCTTGAACATCTGCCCTTGCCAATACACTTGAGATACACGGTTTGCCTCGGAAAACTTCGGAAAATCTTCCGGAAATTATGAGCCAAATTTATAATGGCCTTGGTGCTCCTATTGCAAATTATAGCCTCCTGAATATTTTTATGGATGCCGGGCTTGTTGCTAACTTAACAGAAGCCTTTGACAAATTCTGGCCACTCTTCGTCTCAAACTCACACAAAGAAGCTGCACCATGGCTAACTGTAAAATTAAAGATTTAATGAGAGCCCGAGATTCAAAAGGCAGACTAGTTAACAAAACTAAAAATCTGCTTATTCAAAAAGAATTCCGTAAAATTCGTAACCTAGTGCGAAATTTAAATCTAATTCGGTAATACAATCGTGCCATGCAATATCCTCGTTCAGGTCCCATACTGGTATCGTAGCACTCTAGCACGTAGTCTTTAAGTTTATCCGTCCACCTAAAAGTGTCGACATTCCGCCGATCCATCTCATTGAATCCGCCTTGATTGGCTCCCCGAACTCTAGGATAGTCAACATTGTTATCCGACCCATTGACGGGAACCCTACGCGTTCGATTGTTTTGAACAGTCTCGAATGTAAGGACAAGGCTGCATACTCTGCGCTCGCCTGTTATCCCACACTAACACACACATGCACACACTGCTGCTCCCAAAAAACGAAATTGATTCCTGATCTTGATTATAAAAAATTCTGCATTGTTTAACAATAGACTCACAACTTGCAAAGATAACGTCACCCAGAACACTCGAAGGATGGACAACCTAGGGGTAAAATTCTGGAACTCCAGGAACGAAACGAGAACCTAATGGGCCGTGAACAAAAATAGCCTTCCTGCATTATTAGTGAGTTTCAGGATAGAAAAAACTACGAATTCAAAACCTTGTAATAAGGTAACTATTTACGGTTTTTATCAGCAAATATGCGGAGCCAATACTAAACTTGATATTGTCTTATATTTCCCAGATATAGGTTTATATGATTGTATAGCTACCACAGAGTCCTGATTAAAATGTAACGTTAATTCTTCTTCTTCGGTAATTAATTCTAATTAATTAAAAAAAGTTAATTCTAATAATTCTTCTTCGGTAACCTCTTAAGATATATTTAGGGGCGACCGTGTAGGCCATAGAGGATTACATGCAAACAAGATTGACTTATCTCTTATCAGCGAACTTGACGTCAATATAAATATCTTAGTTCTAAAGATGAAAACAGTTCTAAAGTTGCAAAACTGCACATTTTAAGCCGTAAACCAACTTCCTATCATTATTTCTGTCCAAGATAAGATTTTGCGGAAAACGGTCTGTAATTAGCAAATTTCGAAATTTTGAAAACTGCGATGCATTCTAAGCACCTTAATGAGCGTCTGTGATTTTTTAAAAAGATTTTTTAAGACTTCCAGCTGGTTGTGGGAAGTCTCGAAAGTCGAGGCTAAAAACAGTGCTTCCAAGACCTCGTTTTTTGACACGTTTTACATCAGCGATAGCGTAAAAATTTTTGCAGCACTTTAGTTTGTGCTTTACTGTCCCCTTCACGACCTTCAATGACCAAACGTAATGATTATTGATGACTTTAATATCCCTCGTTTCGTAAATAATGAATTGGAAATCACGATGGATAGAAAATATAGCCTTGTTAATAATATTTTGAAGTCTTTGACCTTAGGCAGAAAAATGCAATCCTGAACAGAAACAACCAATGTCTTGATCACATTCTCATGTACATAAACATTTTTGAGCACGACCCATATCAATACTTTTGTCAAGAAATCTACCAACTATCCTCCAAACTAATAGCAAAAGCGGTGCAATCCGCTAAAATCTGTCCTGTCTATAAAACCGGCTATAAATCTGATATTACAAATTACCAGCCCATAACCATTATTTCCAATTTTCAAAAGTTTTCGAATTCGCCATTGTGTATAAACCTTATGTTTTTACCCAACTTGTAAATGAGGCTTTACAAAATAACTATCAAGTAGATGTTTACAAGGACTTTTCAATAGGATAGATTATAAAACTCAAGAGGAAAATGAGAAAATGTTAAAATTCCTCAAATGTAACGCGCCTACTAGTAAATTATTTATCAAACAGAACCAATCAGGTAAAATACATAGGCTGCCCATCTTATAGTTTTTCCCCCTTGTCTCATTTCCTCAAATATGCAGATGATTTAAAAATCTTTATGACGTTTGACAGATACGATATTCCGAACATTTAACATCTATGAATATGCGAAAGACCACACCGTTGGAAAGAGTATTCACTATACGCAATCTGGGACACTAGGCTTTACCATCAGGACGACAAAATACTTTAAAAACACCTACACCATTACACTCTTGTATAATGCTATGATACGATCTAAATTAGAATATGTGTCAGTTATATAGAATCCGATCCATGCAAGAGAGTATCCAAAAAATATTCATGAAGCACCTTGTCTATAAACCACCACCACCACGCGGCACTGGGTATTTAAATATGTGTGAGAATATGGATCTCTAATTTTATGTGTTTCAGGCATCAAATTATCTCCATTCACTTTATAAGGTATACTTTAGATATATTTTTCCTATACCTTAAAGATACTTTAAATTTTTTGATCTGTACCTTACAGATATGCTTTAAACATACTTTGACAAGACTTTAGCTATGCTTTAGTTATACTGCAGCTATATGTACTTCTCACATATATTTAAGCAATACTTCCACTATACAATTTCCCAGATGTTCTCTTAGATCAATCCCATACCAAAACTATTTTACTCGGGCTACAAGTTTTGATAAAAAGAACATATAATGATTTTTACTAATACTATACCTTATTATAATCAAAGCCCGCAAATGTTTCAGCTCTCCTGGGTACGCAAAGAGATGGTGGAACGTAAGCTTCGCTATGACGTTCTCCAGCGGAACTCAAGCTTCTCGAAAGCGTACCTCCACCAGCCGTGAAAGATAAGGAACTAGCAAGACGTGTAGCTTCCTGTACGGCTGTTATGACCTAAAAAATATAATTGTCAATCAAATAGGCGAGTGACCGATTAGAAAAAAGTCGTTTATAAATCGAGAAGTGACACTGCGTGAATCGGCTAATTATCTTTTTAAACTAATGTCGTTATCAAATGAAATAAAACAACCCATTTTTGCTAACCTGAGTCACTGGCGTGACTTTGAGGTGACGTCATCAACGTGTTATCTGAGCACTTTGTGACTCACAACGTTGGAGCTAAATTAGACATGCTTGAAAAATTGTTTCAACCCCTGAACTATCACATGTTGTTAAAGAGAATTTAAAAAATATTTTAAAATATACATCATGGAGAATACAACTTTATGATGTCATTAAAAACAAAGAATAACATCATTTAACAGTTTGAATAATTTTGCATCAAACTTTTCCTTTCAACTCAGTTTTTCGAAAATAATTGACACTCTATTTTTTCTAACCAACTTCATTATTCTTCCATCATGCTTCGTTAAAACTGTCCAACTAAGTTCTTTTTGGTTTCTCATTACACCATAAAATTGTGGTGTTTAAAACAAATTAATCTTGAATGAATTTAGAAATATTTTTTCAACAATTTCGGTAATAACGTGAGATAGACAAAGCGTCAAAAGGCATTTTTATAGAAATTTTTTCGAGAAAAAAATTTAACTTCTTACTACTACCATGTATTTATATGGAACGTACAAATAGTACCTAACTTGCCCATAAATTGTACACACGGGTTTAATTAATATTAATATTAGAATTATAAAGTGGCAGCGTTAAAATAATTGAAAATCGTTTCAAAAGTCATGGTGAATATTCAAATAGTCCTCTTATATCCCTAAAAAGTTTGACACGTTTCGATGAAACCCTGGAAGATGAGTTCAATTTTTCGAAAAATCAAAATTTTCCCATGTTAAATAAATGGGATTTTGAAGTGCCGGGTGGCACGTGTTAAAATTCGACTTTCGAAAAAACCGGAATATCTTTCTCCGGAAATAGAAAGTTTCTAGGGAGGGGATGTCTTGCCCTGTAGCTCGAAAAGCGTTTGTTGGACCACCTTAGTGCACAATTTTCGTAAAATCATCTTTTTCGTATCTAGCATAGGTTATCGACAAAATGGAATTTTGGATTTTTCTTTTTACGATCAAAATTTAAATTTTCGATTTTGCAGGAAAAATAAAAAAATTGTTATAATAATCTTGTAGCGCTTTTAATAGCAAAGTTTTTTTCTCTGCCTTTTTCCATGTCGTGCGTTGTTTGGTCTAAGAAATTAGTTTTCGTTTGTTTGAATTTCACTAGTATCAGCACTTTTGAAAATGCTCTAACTTTTTGGATTTTTATCCAAAATAGCTGCCTAAAAAAACTTGACTTTCTGTTTTTGACACTAAAAGAGTGTATAAAAGACCAATAATAATAGAATAATTTTTTCGTAAGTCACAGACTGACATACATACATACACACATACAGACAGACAGGAACAGTCGTGAAAACCAGCTTTTCGGATTCGGAGGGTCCCAAAATGTAGAAATTTCACAAAAAAAGGAGACGGGGTCAAATTTTACACGAATCTTATACCTTCTCTAATGAGAATGTAAAAATTTCAAGGAACGTTCGAGATACATTCCAAATTCTATTTTGAAAACAATTCTAGGGCTATCTAGTCGCGGATATATTCTTACAAACTGTTTTGAAGTGGAATTTTTTCAACTCAAGTTTTCGAGATAAAAAAAATTTACATAATTTTTTGGTCAGTAAATTTTGTTATCCTTATGGTAGAGTTTATCATCATAATTGCTTAATTGTAGTTATTAAAATGACAATTCGACAGATTTTTGGAAATTTAAAAAAAAAATTTAGGATGATCTTTTCGTAGGAAATGTGTATTATTTATTCTGGAGAATTATTTGATTAGAATTTGTAAAATGCCAAAAAATAAGAGAAAAATTATGCAACATATGAAAACCTTATTTTGCATAAGTATTCGCATCGTGAAAAAAATTTAGAATGTATCACTCGCACGTAAACTTTTTTTTTAATTTCAACATTTTTTTCACTCATAATTTTCTGTTCGATTTTCCTTATTTTTCTCCTTTAAAAATTACCCTGATAAGCAGTTTATACATACATACATACACTGCAGTCCCGCAATAGAAGTTCCCCCGATAAAGGACAAGGTGATCCAAGGGGCAAGAGATTGATGCTGCTAGTCCAGCGGAGCAACTAAAAAAAACACAGGAGTGTATAAAAAAGCGGGTGGTACTATCTGCCGTTAATCGTGTCGTCTGCTTCAGTCAGTTACAAAAATTTCGCTGGACATTCGCTTCAGTTCACACACACACGCGCGCGCGCGCGCACACAAACCCAGACAGAGTAAACAAAGGATTAAGCAGCCATCGCAGGGTCCCACTGGGAGAAACTGCCGTCAAAAATGACATCAGCACCCAGTAGATCCGCGGTAAATCACGTCTATGACCACATCTTACGAACGTTTAATGGGCGGTCACAGGGCACGACAAAATCACAACGTCAGGCCGGCGAAACCCTCGTGTCGAACCCGAAGTCAAATTATTCCTAAGCATAACACAATCCCACTTCTTAAAAAAAATTGGTTTACCAACTATCAGTTAGTGCAACTCGATTTTTAATTATTTGCTATAAATATTCCGATTGTTAGAAGTTGAGAACCCGAGCGATTATGGTCAACCTGAGAGTGCAGCGTTCCTGTTCGTGAAACTTGGAAATATCCAATGGTGGCGGTCACATGTTGTAACCAAAAATTGATAATGCACAAGTAAATATTTTTCATAAACACTCAGCAATTAAATAATATATAATCATGTTTTTTGTTTAGATTAAAACAGTAGGATTTTCTCTTGACTTTATGATTTTCCCAAATTTTTAGGAACTGAGAATAAAATTTGTTTCGTCAAATTATGTTTTGGTATTCAAATTTATGATGATGAAAACATACAGAAAATGGATGAATCACGCTTTATTCGCTTACTCTTCTACTTGTAAAAACTTTTTTTCAAGATGATAATGAATAGTTAATTATTCTAATAAAAAGTAATTTTTTGGAATTTCTGTTTTATTTAAAAAAAACCTTGATGCCTATTGTGAGGAATAATCAAAATGTTAATAAGTTAGTGTTAGACTCACTCAAATTTCTGTCAGTACATACCTGGAATTATTCTTCAATGCAGAATAGCAACATAACCACCCGTGGCCTTAGTAAAATAGAGAAGGTTCTCAACTAGTGTTTGAAGCGAGAAATCGTGAATGTTTTGTTTTGTTTATTCATAAGTTTCCGTAACTAAATATTTACTAATCAAATTCAGATTTTAAAAACTTATTCTTAATTTCATGAAGAATATGTAGGAACAAGTTTGGAAGTAACATAAAGTTTCAAGTATGTTTAAAAGTTTTGCAAAGTTCATGATTTTTGCTTATTTGAATAAAAATTATTTTTTTTAATGGTTAGTTTTATCAATAAAATTTGAAGTTTTTAAACCGATAATAATACAAATCCCTTTTTCAGTCTATTGTCACTTCCTGTGACGTATTATAACTATATTATTTATACTTATATTATTAATCATCGCTATATTTATACTTATAATTTATATTAATATTTTAATAAGGAAAGGATTATGTTCTCATAAAAACGCACAACTCGTGCATAATTATTTTTATACAGTATGCTAGTCAATATTTTAATCATCGCTGTACAAGCCACGCAGTTTATACGTCTTGACACGAAACATTAGAGAGGGTACATATATCCTCAAGAAGAAGAATATACTCATGTTGAAAAACTTATTATTAACAATAAAAAAATTTTCCAGATCCTAGATGAGCCTCTTGAAGTCACTAACGCACAATATTTTTTATTCATACAATATCCCCAGAGGAGATAGTCAACTCATATTCACGCGACAATACAGAATAAAAAACAAAATAGTAAAGCCATCTTAATCGCCTTACAATTTAACTTCTTTTATTGCATTATAAAAACCGGATTCGCACGGAAATAGAAAATGGTGAATGGTTTTAGATTACCACAAATTAAATTAAAAAACTAAAGAAGATTGTTATCCTATCCCCAATATCACTGATATTTTAGATCAGTTAGGAGAAGCACAATACTTCTTGGTCTTCGACCTGGCCAGTAGTTTTCAATGCCCTACGGACACTATGAATTCGACCGCATGACCTTCGGTTTAAAGAATTCACCTGCAACCTTCCAACATTTAATGGATTTCGTTTTAACCGGCCGTCAGGAAATTGACTTATTTGTATATTTGGATGACATAGTCCTATATGCAAATACCTTACAAGAACACGAAGAAAAATTTTCAAAATTAACAAATAGATTAAGAGAATCAAATTGAAAACTACAGCCGGATAAATGCGAATTTTTACGTCCCGAAGTAGTTTATCTTGGACATGTCATTGATAAAGAAGGAGTTAGGTCAGGTTCAAGAAAATTAGAAGCAATAAGAAGTTTTCCCATTCAGAAAAAACCTAAAACATAAAAGAATTTATATGACTTGCAGGATATTCTAGAAAATTTATTAAGGCCTTTTCCAATATTGCAGTTCCACCTATTATTTTATTATTTTTAAAAAACGTAGAATTTAAATGGACAGAAACTCAACAACAAATCATTTGAAACACAAAAAATAAATTGTGTGAAGAACCTTTATTATAAAGACCTGATTTCACTAAACTCTTTGTTTTGACATTTGCATAATTAAAGCACGCTCTTCATGGTTTTATTTAGTTTATTCAACATTCGAAAGAAGCTTTAGCAATTTTCTTTTCTGTAACTTATTTCAGACGCTATTTATATGGAACAAAATTCATCTTATTAACCGATCATAAGCCATTCATATCCTTCAAAAATTGCAAAGATCCTCGTTCTCGCGTAACAAGGTGCATATTAAAATTAGTAGAGTAAGATTTTGATGTATTCTTTAAAGCTGTAAAAATGAATTCAAATGCCGACCCCTTATCCAGAAACCCGAAGACAATATCGAGAAAGTTAAGGACACTGAAGTATTAATTGAAAATCATATATATTTAACAAATCCTGAAGAATTATTTAATCAAGAAGTACGAAATAAAAGAATAATTATGAAATTAAAAAATACGAAATCAAGAAAAATTATTAAAACAAGTAATAAGAAATCAAGAAGAATTATTAAATGAACAAATAAGAAATACTAAAAAATTATTAAATCAAGAAGTAAGAAATCAAGAAGAATTTTGGAAAAAAGAAATATGCAATCTTGAACAATTATTTAATGAAGAAATACGAAATAAAGAAGATTTATTAAATCAAAAAATACGAAATCAAGAACAATGATTAAAACAAGAATCGCGAAATTCTAAAGAATGATTAAATCAAGAAATACGAAATTAAGAGGATCTAATAAATCAAGAGATACGAAAAAAAAGAAAACTTTAATCAAGAAGAATTAAAAAGCGAAATTACTGATGCTAAAATAAATATTACGATGAAATTGAAATTAATCCTAACATAGGGCAATCAAAAACCCCAAGTTTTAAGAAAAGTGAGAAAAATCAAGACAATCATCAATGAAGCAACTGTATGATTCTGCATATGAGCATATATTTGACAATTTTAAAGAAAGCATTTACAATCCACATGTAAGAATATTCAAGAAAATGAGTTCAATAATTGTAAACCTTTTAAATTAATTAAATACCAAGAAAGAATGAAATAAAATTAATCATTCAAATAAGCAAGAATAATCAAAATGGAATGCTATGTTAACAAGAAGTAAATTAATAATAAAAAGTCTGAAACAATTTAAGTTAGGAAGAAGAAGATGAAAAGATTTCAGAACAATTTCCAGCAAGAATAAACAAAAGAAGTCAAAAATGCAAATTTGGAAGTCAACAAGCGAGGTAGATAACGTAAGGCTACAGCTAAAAGAGAACTAGACTTAAAAAAGAAAATATAAAAACTCCTTCAACAATGGAAGGCTCAGTTTTCAATCCCAAATATTTTGATTATTTTAAAAAAAGAGTTAAAGCAAATAAAATAAGAATATGGGACAAAGAAGTATCACAAGAATCCAGTATAAATAAAAGAAGATAATTCTACTGAAGAAAATTATGATTTTGAGTATGACAATGAAAATTATTCTAATGATAAATTTAATGATGAGCATTTTAATAATGATAATCTAAATAATGATATAGATAATAAAATAAAATGATACGGACAAAGAACTCGATACTGTTAATAACAGAGAAAAGAAAAATACAACATTTCAAGATAATTTTGAAAATCCAGAAGTGATTGAATCATTAGAAAATGTACCTCAGATGAGTTAATTTATGGAAGAATAGCACGACGACCATCAAGCGAACCACCACCACATGAAAAACTAGAAACATACGACGATTATATAATAAAATTAATTGCAAGATTATATTAAATGCGAAATGCAGCAAGACAAAATTTGATAGCAGCAAAAGAAAAATTTAAACAATACTATGAGAGAAAAATTAACCCACAAGATTTCAATATATAGGATAAAATATTTTTACTAGAAGGTAGAAAAATTAAAAAGTACATCAATATGATTAAAAATTCATAATCTCTCCAGTTCCAGATTTAAAGCAAAATTACCATGGAAATTGAAGACCAACAAAGAATTAATGAACTATATAATATAATAGAAAGACATGTAAACATATGTGTAAGTACTATTTTACCAACTTTATTTATAAATTAAAAGCATTGAGTAAAAAATTATAAATGCCAGCTCAACACATGTGCAACATTGCAATCATATCTTATATTTCAATTAAATGGAACGAAAAGATTCGTACAAAAAATAAATGCTTTCATATTATAAAAGTAAGGCTAAAATATAGAACAAATCCTTCTTCAGATTTTCAAATTTCTAAAAAATCTGTAATGTATAGACCTTAAAATTTACATAAAAAAGGTAATTTATTTAAATAACACGTTCATTTCGCAACACTGCTCCGACCCACGTTGCTGGTCAATCTCTCTAGCAATAACCCCAAGTGAAGATCCTCACAAAGTCGTCATGTGAGGTTCCCCAGTTGGGCCCATTAGTATCCAAGGTTTTTGCTTTCAGGCGTCATTCACGTTACTGACACTCTTCTTATTAAATATTTTCCGCCATACTTTTCTGCCCTGGCATACTTCTCTAGCTTCTTTAAGTCTATGTAGTTTTTTATGCCGATTCTCGTGTATCTATGGCTTCTTATGCAACTTATAACGATGGTCTCATTCACACATTCTAACCATTCTTTCCGCGGTCTGCCTCTGGGCACGCTGCCATTTACTTCACGTTAGTGGATAATCCTTCATTCTCTGAACATTCCCAAACAATCTTAACCGATTTCTTTCCTATGCGTCAACTAGCGTCTCTTCCGCACCACATTCCTTAAGGTTGATCTCTTTGTCCATCAGAATTTTACTCTTATCTTTTTCTTGATAGGTCCACGCTTCGCTGCCGTATAATAACGTCGGTACAAATATAGAATTATGTATTGCCATTTTAACCTTCTTTGATATATTTTTACTTTTGATAAGGGGGCCTGCTCTAACAATAACCTTCTCACCTGCATTTACGCGTCTATCTAACTCCTCATCTATTTTCCCGTCCCTAGTAAATAAGCTACCAAGGTATACGAATTTATCACCTTGTTTAATTCTCTCCTCATTTAATACAATGCTGCATATTGTTTTCTCACTCTTTCCTTCGAACACCATAGTTTTTATTTTATGTATGTTCGATTGATTCTGCCATAACAACCGTATCATTTGCGAAATCTAACCCACGTACCCTTACTGTTTCGAGATCAACCCTTACTTCGTCAAAAAGAGCCATTCTTAAACACTTGTCCATAAATAATATAAATAGCAATGAAGACATAAAGCATCATTGTCTAACGCCTTGCATAATATCGAACCAGTCACTCAATTTCCGATTTACCCTTAAACTCGGCTTTGCTTTGTTCAAAAAGTCTCGATACACCTAAATATCTCTCCAGGTAAATTAGCCGTAATGTTGATTTAATCTCTACTTCTTGAAGTTGTTTATGTTGATTTAATCTCTCATTCTTGAAGTAACTTTTAATGAGGAATCCAGTAGTGGTCTTTAATTTGACTTTGAACTTGATTTTCAAGGTTATTTCAAGGTCAACTTTGTTTTTTTAAATGGGAACCCCTTTTTTGACAACGGCAATCGAAAGAGCGGGAAATTTTACGTCCAAACATGTACTCATTTCATGGATTGGGACCAATCTGTACTGCTTCAGCTCAGGGGTTTACAAAAAGGGTCGAGGTCATTCTTGGAGTAACTTTTAACGAGGAATACAGGTTTGAATTTACGGACTAGCCCTTAGTCAAATGTCAATCAGAATCGAGAAGGTTAAACTTATAACGCAGATAAACACAGCGACTCAGAGGCCGAACAATGACTTGTTTACGTTCCGAGCACGTTCCGAGCACCTTCCGAGCAATTCCGTGGACAACCGAGACTGGAATCTGACGGGAGTACGAGTGTAGTTACAAG
>JAAAKG020029903.1:2126-19678 GCA_010014905.2 Druon quercuslanigerum
TTTATATAAATAGTTAAAAAAATATATGTGAAATTAGTAAAAAATTTATTTTAATCATTTTTAGTTTATATTTTTTTTATTTCTAAATTTTTTAACCTGATAGGTGGATTTTTAAACTAAAAAACATCAGTTGTGAACGAAAAATGGACAAGTTAATTTTTCATTTAAATTAATTTTCAGAAAAATAAATTTCTAACAAAAAAGATAAATCCTCATCAAATTACATGAATTTTTAACCAAATAGTTGAATTTTCAAACAAGAATATTAATTTTCTATTAAAACTACGATTTTTAAACAAATTAAGTAAATTTTTCATTAAAAAGTTTGAAAAATGGACGTGATAATAGTAAAGATTTTAGTTGAATATTTTTAAGTTTATATTTTTTTATTCCTCAACTAAATAATCGAATTTTTAAATAAAAAATAGATCAATTTTAACAGCAAAAAATGGATAAGTCAAATTTGCGTTTAAGAGATTAATTTTCAATTTTAAAAAACGATTTTTTACAAAATAGTTTAATTTTTGTGTTAATTAGTTAAATTTTCTACGAAATTGTTAAATTTTTCAGCCAAAAAGATGATTTTTCAACCAAAAAAACAGTTGGATATAAACAAAAATAAGTTTTTAAAAAAAATTATATACACTTTTATATAAATAGATTAAAAAATAGATGTGAAATTAATAAAAAATTTATTTTATTAACTTTTAGTTGTTTTTTTTTCATTTTTAAATTTTTTAACCTGATAGGTGGATCTTTAAACTAAAAAAGATCAGTTGTGAACGAAAAATGTACTAGTAATTTTTCATTTCAATTAATTTTTAGAAAAAAATTTATATAAAAAAAGATAAGACGTCAACAAATTACATTAAATTTTAAACAAATAGTTGAATTTTTAAACCAGAAAGTTAATTTTCTATTAAAAATACTAATCTTTAACCAACTGAATAGATATTTTCAACAATGCATTTGATATTAGTACAAATTTTAATTAAATAATTTTATGTTCATATTTTTTTTCTAAAAACTTTAAACTAAATAGTTGAATTTTTGAATAAAAAGTGCTCATTTTTGTCAAGAAATGGATGGTTAAATTTATATACAGAATAATTAATTTTCAATTTTTAAAAACGAATTTTGTACAAAGAAGTTAAATTTTGCATTAAATAGTTGCATTTTCTACGAAATTGTTAAATTTCCAAGTCAAAAAGAAGATTTTTCAACAAAAATTGTAATATTTGGTATTTTCACAAAAAAAAGATTTAACTAAAAATAAAAAACAACCGTTGGGTTTAACCAACAAACATAACATTTGAACAAGAATTGTACTTGAATTCTTAACTAAAACAGATTAGAAACTAAAACAAATAAGATGATTTTTCAACAAAATACATAATTTTTCAACAAATTGTACAATTTTTTAACAAATAGTTAAATTTTCTACCAAACTGTTGAATTTTTAAGCAGAAAATAAAACTTTTCTACAAAACAGGAAAAATTTTCAAAGAAAACAGATAAATTTTCAACTAAACAGTCGAATTTTTAATCAAATTTTTGTTTTCCTTTTGCGTAATTTTTTAGCAAAGAAAAAAAAAATTTCAAACCAATCTTTGACTTTTTAAGCCGAAAAGACGAGCTTTGGGCAAAACAGTTGAATTTTTAACCCGAGAATATGAATTTTCAACAAAATAGTTACATTTTCAGTTAAAAAAATTAATTTTTGACTAAAAAAATCAAAGTTTCAACAAATTAGTTTAAATTTTAAACCGAAAAGATTAAAATATTAATCTTCAACCAAGAAAATTACATTTGTATAAAAAAGATAAATTTTGAAATAAAAATGGATTTTTTAAAATGCTAGAAAAATCAGTTAAAAAACACGCATTTTTAACAAAATATTTTACTTTTCAACAAAAAAACCCCACCACTTTTATTCTTTTTTATTTTTTTTCACAAAATCATAAAAATTGTATTCCAGCAGAACGTTAAGCTTTTCTTGAGTTCTTGAAATCTGCAAAGAAAAATTCGCACAAAACAACCCCCTTAAAAAAGATTAATTTTTTAAAAATTTAGTTCTGGCATATTTTTGGGCTTTTTTGGGAACCTCAAAAGTACGCACTCCGAATTTTGAGCTTTAATCCTTATCATTAAAAATCAACCCCTTTTCACCACGCAGATAAGAATTTTTCAAAAAATAAACTTTTGTTGTTCAAAGGGTAATTTTGAAGTGCTCGAAAAAAACCTAAAAATACGTGAGGATTAAATTTGTAAACAATTCAAATTTTTTGAACGCGGTTGATTTTAGAAGTTAAGGGTTGTTTTGGGAATTATTTCGCGGATTTGAATATCCCAAAAAATCTGGTGGAATTTAATTTGTATTATTTTTGTTATTTTAGGAAGTGAATATGCTATGTTAATGTAAGCTAGCACCTGCACAACAAGATTGATTTTTTAAAAATAAAATTCGATTGTAATAATGCTATCTTAATGGACCTTGAATTTTCAACGAAGCAGATTACATTTTTGTCAAAAATCATAAATTTAACTTTTAATTTAAAAAAAAAATGTTATTTCACCAAGAAAGACGAATTTTAAACAAAATAGTTCAGTTTTCAATCAAACAGATCGATTTTTATTTAAGAAGATGAAATTTCTATCAAATTAAATTTTAAAGCAAGGAAATACCTTTTTAACGAAAAATATTAAATTTTAACTAATGAGATTAGTTTTTTTATGAAAAGGACGAATTTTCAACAAAATATTTAAATTTTGAACTAAAACAGATAAATTTTCAACTGAAAATACAATACTTAAATTTTTAGTAAAAAACCAAGCAGATGAATTTTTAATCAAACCGATCAAATTTATATAAAAAACGATCAATTTTAGACAAAGTTATCTCAATCTATACTAAATAGTTTAATTTTCAAGCCAAAAAGACGAAATTTCTACAAAACAGTTGAATTTACAACCAGTAAATATTAATTTTTAACAAGAAAGTTACTTGTTAACCAAATAGTTGAATTTTTAACAAAAAAAAAAAACAATAATTTAAAAAAATAGTAACATTTTCAGCCAAAGCAATGAATTTTTAATTAAAATGATACATTTTTAACCAAAGATAAATATAATTGTTCTTTATATAATATGCTTAGATTATTTTCAAATAATTTATTCTAAGTATTGTAGTGGCATTGATTAAAATAAAATTATAATTTTAGACTGGGCATGAGACTTATAGAAGTTTAAGAAGAAAAAAATTTTAGTTAAACAAAATTTTTAAACAATTTTGAGTAAAAAAATTGAATTCAGGGGATTGTTAAAGAATTCTTTATACAATATTATTTTTAGTATAATCTGGTCTAACAATCAACGGATTTAATTAACAATTAGATTTTAGAACCTTACAAATATTATTATTGATTTTATAGCCTTGAAGTTGCATGCTTTATTGCGAAAATTTAAATATTGAGCATTTTGAAAGTTTCACAGGGTTTCTACATTAAAAAAAAATCAATATTCAGTTAAAGTAGATGAATCTGAAAAGAAAAAAAAACGAATTTTCAAACAAATAGTCGAATTTTAAACTAAAAGAGATAAATTGTTAGCAAAAATAAAAAAGTTAAATTTTCACTAAGAAACATAGTTTAAAAAAAACAAAGTTTCCAAAAAGAGTTTAATTTTCAATCACAAGAGATGAAACTCTTACCAACAGAGACGGATTTCAAAACCAAAAATACGGGTTTTTAACCAAGAAAATTAATTTTTCAGCAAAAAGACGATTAAAAAAAATTGTTTAATTATTAACTTCAAAATATAAATTTCTAGTAAAAAAATAAAATTTGTAACTAAAATGATGTAGGTTCAACTTAAATAGTTTCATTTTCAGTTAAAAAAAATTAATTTTCGATAAAAACACTAATTTCGGACAAAAAAAAACAACCAATTCTGAACCGAAGTTCTGAATTTCCAACAAAAATTATGAATCTTTAACAAAACAATTATTTTTTTAACAAAATGGTTTAACCAACAAGCAGTTTAAATTTTAATTAAAAAGGATGAATTATCAACAAAAAAAGTATTAGATATTTTAGCAAAAGAATATTTAAATTTTAAATAAGAAAGACTTGAATTTTTATCAAAAAAGAAAGGTTACATTTCTACTAAAATATATGAATTTGATGTTTTTTCAGCAAAATAATTATGGGAATTATTTCTTAGAAACCAATTTTGCATTGAATGAAAATTGAGATTTATTTAAATAATATTAGAATTTAAAATTATCTTGTAATTATTGGAACGAAAGCCAACGAAACAGCAAACTTAAAGAATTAAAAAAAATTATATCTATTTCACACATGTTGTCTTTTTAGTCAAAAATTTATTTTTGTGGTTGAAAATTATTATTTTTTTATTGAAAATTAATGATTATTTTAACTAAAAATTGAACTATATTTCATTTTTTGTCGAAAGTTTATCTTTTTGAGTAGAAAAGTCATTATTTTGGTTTAAAATTTTATCTTTTGAGTTAAAAATTTATTTCCGTATTTAAAGATTACTTTATTTTTCTATTTTTTTATTGTTAATTAAAATTTTCAAAGAGGTAAATATAAAATTTAAATCATAATAAATTTTAAATTTCAAGGCTTTAAAATAAATAAATAAATAATCATTCTAAGTTTAATATTTTTTATGTTTACCTAGATTTATATAAAATCTAATTTTAAAGAATTTAAATACCTTTCAAATTTAATTTTTTATTAAAAATATGCAGTTAAATTAAAATTTCAAAAGTATTTAAAACCCACTTATTTCAAGTTTCATCTAAGAAATTCACGTTATCTCCAGACAGTAGACTGCTTGTTATGAAATGATTGTATTGTCATAACAATCATGATTTTTCTGCACCACTTAAGATTAATGTAACCACATTGTACTCACTTTGATAAAAGAATAATAATTTATTATTTTAAAAGTACTGATACGAGTCTTTCATACTTGCGTTGTAACGTGATAAAAATTTTTATAAATTTATTAATAGTTTATACACAATACTATCAGTTATAGTCGGCAGATTTTGTCTTAAAGAAGAATTGAGAACAGATTAAAAATAGTAAACAGGGTGTCTACTAATCGGGATAATCAAAAAATAGTCAGAAATTAAAATAAAATCGGGAAAATCCGGGAAAAATTAAGAATTAACTGGAAAACCTGATTCGTTGCGACAGTGAGTAATTTTTCTATACTCTCAATTTTGTATATCAAAATTTTCAAATGAGTAATGTGATTTCTGAATGTTTCTAAAAATTATTGATAAAAAAGAAAATTTAAATTGTAAATTAATTTTTAATAATTACACTTTTAATGAGATGAGAACAATTACGTTATTGACAAAAACTTAGAATATAATAATTTAAGAATTTATTTATTTCTGAGTAAATTAAAAAATAATTATGTTTTATTTTAGAGGAGTAATTTTGAGTTTTAAATATTTTAAAGTATCTTGAATCTTGAGAATATTAAAAAAAATGTTAAACAAAATGTAGATGTTTGAAAATTTGTTTTTAAAAATTAATTTTAATAGAGTATTCAAAAACATTTCGAGAGATTTTCAACAATTTCAAAAAATAATCCGGATTATTTTGAGGCAATTTTTATTTCTGCAGAACTTTTTTTATATTTAGAAAAAATACGAATTACTTTGGAAAATATTTAGAAGGTTTAGAAGTTTATGCTGACTATTTTCTAAAATTTTAGGACAAATTTGAGTCTCTTAAAAAATATATAGATGGTTCAGAAGTTTTAAAAATTACAAAAATAATTTAAAATTTGAAAAGATTTCAAAAAATTTTTAATAGATAGTGGATGTTCGAAGATTACGAAACAAAATTATAAAGCGTTTTAAAAATGTTTTAAGGTTTTTAAGTGATTAATAAAATTTTTCTTAATATTCATGAAATAATTTTAAATTATTTTTTATTGTGAAAAATGAATTCTAAGAGACGATTTAAAAATAGATATCTTTAACAAAATAGTCGAATTATTAACGTAATAATAATGAAAACCCTTGACTTTTAAACCGAAAATGAAGCATTTTCAACAATCTTTAAATTTCCAGTTTAAAAACTAGTCTTCCAAAACAAAAATAAAAGCGAATTTTTAAATAGTCGAATTTGACTAAAAAATATCAGTTGAAAAAAAGTTGAATTTTCTACCCAAAAGTTAAATTATTAAATAAATAGTTTAATTTTTAACCATAAACTTAAATTTTAAACCTACAAAGATAAATGTTTAAGCAAAACAAAAAATTCTGAAATTTTCAAGCGAAAGCAAACAATTTTCTACAATGCAGTTGAACTTTCAATAAAAAAAAAATTTACAACAAACGGGGTAATTTTTAACAAAAAAGTTCATTTTGAACCGAAAAGTTGCACTAAGAAAGTTGATTTTGTAAAAAGCAACAGCAAATTTTTAACAAAACAGATGAATTTTCAACAAGATAATTAAACTTTTAACCAATGAAGATGAATTTTTAACGAAAAATGTAGAAATTAATTTTCTTTTTTGAAAATTCATCTTTTTGGTTAAAAATTCTTCTTTTTGGTTTAAAATTCAATTATTGTAGTTAAAGATTAATTGTTTTAGCTGAAAATTCATCTCATTCGTTGAAAATTAATTTTTTAAATGAAAATTTACCTATTTAATTTTTGTTTGAAAATTTATCTGTTTTAGTTGAAAATTCATGCACTTTCTTGAAAATTCGTCTTCTTTTGTAGAAATTAATTTTCTTGCTTGAAAATTCGTCTTCTTTTGTAGAGAATAATTTTCTTGTTGGAAAATTTATCATTTTGGTTAAAAATTCTTCCTTTTGTTTTAAAATTCAACTATTCTAGTTGAAGATTCATCATTTTATTTAAAAATGTATCTCTTTGCTTGAAAATTTAATTATTTTTTGATAATTATTTTTCTTTTTTGGGGAAATTAGTTTTTTTGTTAATTTTGTTTTTTAACTGAGAATTTACCTATTCATATTTTGGTTTACAATTCATCTTTTTGACATGAAAATTCGTCTTCTTTTGTAGAAAATAATTTTCTGATTTGAAAATTCATCCTTTTGGTTAAAAAATCTTCTTTTTGGTTTAAAATTCAATTATTCTAGATGAAGATTCATTGGTTTAGTTAAAAATTTATCTCATTCGTTGAAAATTAATTTTTTAACTGAAAATTTGAATATTCAATTTTTGGTTCAAAATTTATCTTGTTTAGTTAAAACTTAATGTAATTTGTTGAGAATTCGTCTTCTTTTGTAGAAATTAATTTTCTTGTTTGAAAATTCGTCTTCCTTTATAGAGATTAATTTGGTTAAAAATTGTTCGTTTTTGTTTTAAATTCAATAATTGAAGATTAATTGGTTTAGCTAAAAATTCATATCATTTGTTGAAAATTAATTTTTTAAATGAAAATTTAACTATTTAATTTTTGTTTGAAAATTTATCTGTTTTAGTTGAAACTTAATGTACTTTGTTGAGAATTCGTCTTCTTTTGTAGAAATTAATTTTCTTGTTTGAAAATTCGTCTTCTTTTGTAGATATTAATTTTCTTGTTTGAAAATTCATCCTTTTGGTTAAAAATTCTTCTTTTTGGTTTAAAACTCAACTTTCTAGTTAAAGGTCCATTATTTTATTTAAAAACGCATCACTTTCTTCGAAAATGTAACTATTTTCTTGAAAATTATTTTTCTTTTTTTTGGGGAATTAGTTTTTTTTTAATATTTTTTTTAACTGAGAATTTACCTATTCATATTTTGGTTTACAATTCATCTTTTTTACTTGAAAATTCATCTTCTTTTGTAGAAATTAATTTTCTGATTTGAAAATTCATCCTTTTGGTTAAAAATTCTTCTTTTTGGTTTAAAATTCAATTATTGTAGTTAAAGATTCATTGGTTTAGCTGAAAATTTATCTAATTTTTTTAAAATTAATTTTTTAACTGAAAATTTATCTCATTTCTTGAAAATTAATTTTTTAACTGAAAATTTAACTATTCAATTTTTCGTTGAAAATTTATCTTTTTTAGTTGAAACTTAATGTAATTTGTTGAACAAAGTTCATTTTGAACCAAAAAGTTGCACTAAGAAAGTTGATTCTGTAAAAAGCAACAACAAATTTTTAACAAAATACATGAATTTTTAACAAGATAATTAAATTTGTAACCAATAAAGATAAATTTTTAACGAAAAATGTAATAGTTCAATCCGTAACCAAATTAGAATAATTTTGACCAAACTGTTGTATTTCTAATCCAAATAAATGAATATTCAAACAAAAAAGTCCAATTTGCAAACGAAAACAGATTTTTCAGTCAAGAAAGAATAAAGTTTCAAGCAATTTGTGAAATTTTCAAACCAAAAGGCGAATTTTCTACAAAATAGTTGAATTTTGAGCCCGATAATATTATTTTTTGCAAAGAAGGTAATTTTCAAGAAAATATTAAAATTTTTCATCAAATTGTTGAATTTTGTATCGGAAAATATAAATTTCTAACAGTCAACTTAATTTAATACCAAAGATTTGAAGTTATAAATAAAACGGTGAACGTTCAACTAAAAAAGGTGAACAGTTTTCTACCACAAAAGAGGAATTGTCAACAAAAAATTTAAACCTTTAAACAAGATAGATTATTTTTCAACCAAGATGTTGCATTTTTAATGAAAATAATTGATTATTCACCAAGAAGACGAATTTTTAACAAAATTGTTCAATCCTATACAAAAACAGATTAATTTTCAACCAAGCAGTAGCATTTTTAACCCAAAAACTGGATTTTAAACTAAGAAAAGTAATTTCCTACAAGAAATAAATTATGCACAAAATACATTATTTTTTAACGAAGAACTTGGATTTTATTTAAAAAAGATGAATATTTAAAGACATAGTTGAAATTTTATACTGAAAAAGATAAATTTTCAACAAACTATTAAAACTATTTTTAACACAACACTTAAATTTTTAAGTAAAGAGACCTATCTTATAAAAGCAATTTTTATTAATGTAGTTTAACATTAAACCATGTAGTCGAATTATTGAGCACAAAAGATGACTTTTCAATTAATCTTGTTGGCTGAAAAGTTTTCTTTTTTATTGAAAATTCAATTATTCCAGTTAAAGATTTATCAATTTAGTTGAAAATTATTCTTTCTGCTTGAAAATGATCAATAATCTTGTTGAATAGTCGTTTTTTTTAATTCATGAATTTTGTCGAAAATTCGTCCCTTGCCTTGGTAGAAAATTTAAGTCTCTATTGAAAATTAATCTTTGTATTAATTAAAAAAAAATATTTAAAAAAATAAAAAGTTTTATTTCAAATTTAAGTAAAGCTTTTCGTATTTCAAGTTAATTAAGAGTTATATAAAATTACAAATAACATAATGTGCCTCAATTCAAAATAAAAATTTCTAGACAATATTTGAAAAGAATCTGGTTTCTTCGGAACTCCTCGGATTGTTCTGTTCTAAATAAATAAATAAATAAATAAATAAATAAATAAATAATAGTAATTTTGATTCCAGAAAAATAAGGGAAGATCCAATTTTTAAATAATAATAATTATCAAATTGTTTTTACACTAGTCTAGCTCTAATAGTACTCAACTTGCAATATTATTTCTTCAATGATATTCTCATTAGTCCTTGTCTCTAACCGCTGTACTTGCAGTTTTCACTGGATGTCACCGACGCATAATTTAAACACGTGTTGGCAAATATGTTCCACTATAATATCTAATATCATACAAGGCATTTCATCTGAAAATATATTTTTATGACATAAATATAAAATATAGATTGAAAATATAAATATAAATATAAACATAAAATACAAATGTAAAATATAAATATGGAATACAAACATAAAATATAGACCTATAAGCTATAAATAATAGTATTATAAAGAAGACTTAATTAATAAAAATGATAAAGATTGTATGACTGATACTGATAAAGTTTCATAAAAAAATATTCTTCTGTCTCCGCATCGTAGATATAGCTAAAATTCACAAAAAAACGAAGCTCCTCTTCAAATTTGAACAGAAAAAAACTTTAAGTTACATTTTACAAATTTAAAAATTAATTTTTAAATGAATTAATTAAATAAATCTTTAACTAGAGCAATTCAATTTTTACCTACACAAAAATTAAGTTTCAATTAAGAAGATTAATTTTTCACAAAAAGACCAATTGTCGACTAAGAAACATAATTTTTTATCTAAAATTGGCATAGTTACATTTGCAGTCTAAAAAACTCATTTTCAACTAAAAAGAATAACTAATTATCAAAAAAGAATTAAATTTTCAAGCAAAGTGATACATTTTTAAATAAAATGATGAATCTTCAACTAGAATAGGTGATTTTTAAACCAAAAAGAAGAATTTTTAACTAAAAGGATAAAATTTTAAACAAGAAAATTATTCTCTACAAAAGAATACGAATTTTCAACAAAGTACATTAAGTTTTAACTAAAAATGATAAATTTTTAACCAAAAATTGAATAGTTAAATTTTAAGTTAAGAAATTAATTTTCAGAGAAGGAGATGAATTTTTAGCTAAAGCAATGAATCTTCTACTAGAATAATTGAGTTCTAAACCAAAAGGATGAATTTTCAAATAAGAAAATTAATTTCTATAAAAGGATACGAATTTTCAAGAAAGTACATTAAGTTTGAACTAAAAAAGATAAATTTTCAACCAAATAGATGAAATTTTAACTGAAAAAGAAAAAAACAATCTTAAACAAAAATGGGTTAGTTATATTTTCTGTTTAAAAAATTAATTTTGAACCAAAAAAAACGAATTATTAAATCGAATATAGATGAATTTTTAGACATAGAGCTGAATTTTCACCTAAAGTTATGAATTTTCAACCAAAAAATTATCTTTTACAAAAATTGTATAATTTGGAATTGAGTAGTTCTTATTCCAACAAAAACATATTTTAATAATAAATTAAAAACAACTGGATTTAAACAAAACAGACGAAAAAATAATAGTTAATATTCCAAACTAAATATATTTTATTATTAAATAAAAAACAGTTGAATTTAAGCATACAAGTCGAATTGTAAATGAAATACTTGGTTTGCAAGTTTAAAAATTATTTTTCAACCTACAAGATGAATTTTCAAACAAGAAGTAATTTTCTATCAAATAGTCGAGTTTCAACTAAAAAATTATTTTCTAACGAACAAAAAGTATTTTGAAGAAATTAATTAAATTTTTAACAAAATAAATGAATTTTTACAAGAATATTTTATTTTAAACCAAAGATATGAATTTTTAAACAAAAAGATTAATTTTCCACCCCAAAGTTGAGTTTTCATCTATAAATTAATTTTTAACAAAAAATATATTTCCAACAAAGTAGTTAAATTTTTAACCAAAGAAAATAGTTTCCAACTAAATGAATTTGCAAACAAGAAGAACATTTTCTTAGAAAAAAGTCAAATTTTAAACAGATAGTTGAATTTTCAATTTAAAATATCAATTTTCAAGAAAAGAAAAGCGAATTTTTCAAAAATTAGTTAAATTTTTAACAAGAAAAAAATGTTATTCTACCTAAAAGATTAACAGTAAAGCATCAAGATAAATTTTCAAACAAGGGAGGAAAATTTAATAAAATACATGAATTCGTATCAATAAATTGTAAATTAAAAATTGAATAGGTAAATTCTCAATTAAAAAACCAAATTTTCGAAAGAGATGAATTTTTAGATAAAATTTTATTTAATTGAATACCGACATTATTCGTTTAAAAAAACAACTAATTCCCTAAAAAAAATCATTTTCAAGAAAATAGTTACATTTTCGAAGAAAGTGATGAATTTTTAACTATGTAGAATAATTTTATTTACAACCAAACCGATTTTTTAACTAAAAAATATGATTTTTTATCCAAAAATTGAACAGGTAAACTTTCAGTTTAAAAAAATTAATATAACTCTAAAAAATGAGTTTTCAACCAAAAAAGTTCAATACATTAATATAAAGTTACTTTTAAAAATGTAGAATATTATTCATTTTTATATTGGAATTTAAAAGCATTAGGCACTCCCCTAAAGTTTCATAAAAAAACATTCTTCTGTCTCCGCATCGTAGATATAGCTAAAATTCACAAAAAACGAAGCTCCTCTTCAAATTTGAACAGCAAAAAATTTTTTTTGAGATTTAAATTATCAAAAATAGGAAAAATCGACTGGAGTAGTTACATTTTTCAAAGTTATAAATTGATTTTTAAATAAATTAATTAAATGAATCTTTAACTAGAACACTTCAATTTCTAACAACAAAAAAATAAATTTTCAATTAAGAAGATTAATTTTTCACAAAAATACCAATTTTCGACTAAAAAACATAATTTTTTTATCTAGATTTAAAATAGTTACATTTTCAGTCTAAAAAAAACTCCTTCAACTAAAGAGAACAACTAATTATCAAAAAATAATTAAATTTTCAAGCAAAGTGATACATTTTTAAATAAAATGATGAATCTTCAACTAGAATAGGTGAATTTTAAACCAAAAAGAAGAATTTTTAACTAAAAGTATAAAATTTCAAACAAGAAAATTAATCTCTACAAAAGAATACGATTTTTCAACAAAGTACATTAAGTTTGAACTAAAAATGATCAATTTTTAACCAAAAATTGAATAGTTAAATTTTAAGTTAAAAAATTAATTTTCAACGAATCAGATGAATTTTTAGCTAAACTAATAAATCTTCTACTAGAATAATTGAGTTTTAAACCAAAAGGATGAATTTTCAAATAAGAAAATTAATTTCTACAAAAGAAGACGAAGTTTCCACAAATTACATGCATTTTCAAGTAAAAAAGATAAATTGTAAACTAAAAATTGAATAGGTGAATTCTCAGTTAAAAAAAACAAAATTTTATCGAAAGAGATGAATTTTTAACTAAAATTTGTTTAAATTGGAAAAGCTAAAAATTTATTAATTCCCTAAAAAAAAAGAAAAATAATTTTCAAGAAAATAGTTACATTTTCAAAGAAAGTGATGAATTTTTAACTATGAAGAATAATTTCATTTACAACCAAAAAGATTCATTTCTACCAAAAAAGACGAATTTTTAACTTAAAAATATAATTTTTAATCCAAATATAGAACAGGTAAATTTTCAGTTTAAAAAAATTCATTCATTCTTTTGGTTAAAAATTCTTCTTTTTGGTTTAAAGTTAAATTATTCTAGTTGAAGATTCGTTGGTGCAGCAAAAAATTCATCTCATTCGTTGAAAATGAATTTTTTAACTGAATATGTAACTATTAAATTTTTGGTTGAAAAATTATCTGTTTTAGTTGAAACTTAATATACTTTGTTCAAAATTCGTCTTCTTTTGTAGAAATTAATTTTCTTATTTGAAAATTCGTCTTCTTTTTTTTTAGAGATTAAATTTTTCATCTTTTTGGTTAAAAATTCTTCTTTTTGGTTTAAAATTCAACTATTCTAGTTTGAGATTCATATTTTTATTTAAAAATGTATCACTTTGCTTACAAAATTTAATTATTTTTTAAAAATTAGTTGATCTTTTTAGTTGAAAATAAGTTTTTTCAGACTGAAAATGTAACTATGCCAATTTTCGATGAAAAATTATGTTTCTTAGTCGAAAATTGGTATTTTTGTTTAAAGTTAATCTTCCTAATTTAAAATTCGTTTTTTATTAAAAATTGAATTATTTTAGTTAAAGATTTATTTAATTCATTAATTTAAAAATCCATTTTAAATTTGAAAAGTATAACTACCCCAGTAGAATTTTCCATAATTTTATTTGAAAATGCATAACTTTTGTTGAACATTTATATTTTTTAACTATTACATTTTTGGTTATGAAAATTTATCTTTTTTGACAGAAGATAAACTTTTCATGGTTGAAAGTTCATTTTTTGGTTTAAAATTCAACCATACCATTGCAAGATTCATCATTTTAGTTGAAAATTCGTTACATTAATTTTTTTAACTGAATATTTAACTATTAAATTTTTGTTTAACAATATATCTTTTCCAATTGAAAATTCATGTACTTTTCCAAAAACGAATCTATTACACTTAAAGTATTATACTTTTTTTTTAATTCCTCTGTTTTTTTAAATTTAGCTGTTCCATAGTTGGTGATTAAATCATTTTAGGTGAAAAATTTTATTTAAAAATTAATATTTCACCTGAAAATTTAACTATTCCATTTTTAGTTGAAAATTAATCTTTTTTGTTCAAAAATCGTTTTTCGTATGAAATTAAATGCTTGAGTTTTAAAATTCACCTTTTCGTTTAAAAATTCAAGTATTTCAATGAAATATTCATAATTTTAGTTAAAAATTAATATTTTGGTTTCAAAGTAAAACTACTTAGTTTAAAGATGAACTCTTTTTTTATGTTTCTAATATTAGAAAATAAAAATCAAGGGACGTCATCGGGTGCTTGGTGCGCGTGAAATTTGCGTAGTTTTTTTATTCGTAGGAAACAACATTACAAATGTATTTTTTTTTTGGGTAAACGACACAAGCTACAAAAAAATCAACAATCAAAAGGTTTTCACCCAAAAAAGAGCTGCAAATTTGTTGTTAATAATTTTTTTATAAGACGCGTAGTTTTTGTTTTAATCGCAAGAATTAACATTTAAAATACAAAAATTTGTAAAAATGACACAAGATACGAAAAAAAATTAGTAAACAAAAATTATGCATCCAGAAATCTACAAATTTGTTATGAATAATTTTTAGATAGGACGAGTAGATTTTCTTTTATTTGTAAAACATAACATTAAAAATAAAAAAATTTAATTGTTTATACAACGACACAAGATACGCAAAAATGGAAAAGATAAAAGTTGTTAAACCAAAAAAATCTAAAAATCCCTTTTAAAATTTCGTTATAAAAATACTTTAAAAATAAATAAATAAACTTTTTAGAAGAATGAAACAAGCTACAATAAAATTTTATTTAACATAATTTTTCGCCTGAATTATATCTGCAAATTTTCTTAGAATCACTTTTCGCTAGGATGCGCATTTCTTGTTAAATTAATGTTTAAAAAAATATTAAATAAACAAATTCAAATTATAGAGAAATGACACAAGACAATGGAAATAACTATGTTTTAATATCATTGCATATTTAAAGTGGAACAATAGAAATTTAGGGAAATGACACATTTTCCAGGGTAGCTGAGAATAAAAATTAATGAAAAGTAAGGAAAAAATATTAAAGTAATCCTGAAGAATAAAATATAATATACATTCGATATAATCGAGTTGAATGTAATGTAGAAATGTTCGCACTTCGGGCATAATAGTGTGAGAAGCACGAGATACATGATGATTATGTGCGGTTGTTAAAACCGAAAGAGCTTTAACAAAAGAGAATTCACAATCACCAAATTAATTTGAGCTTTAATTTTAAAAGGTATGTGTACAGATGTAGGAGAAGTATATAGACCGAACGTGTGGCGCGAGATTCAACAGACGTGCGCCCTGGGCGCGCTCGAAATTAACTTTGCGTTCAACGCGCGAGGTGAATGCTCCCGCGAGGTGAGCATATTTTTTCTGTTATTATTTTACTTTGTGTCCTTCGAACTTTATACAAGACTTAATTTTTTCAAGGGCACTTACAGGCTTGAGAAGCAAAGTTTCATAATCGAACGTCAGGTCATTAGTCTTTCACCTTTATAATAGGCCTGAAATAATCCAAGCATCATATCCCTGATAAAAACAATCTACTCATATTTGAAAACAGATCGTACGAAATTTGATGGATTGCTTCTTTTCAGTTAAAGCTCATCACTTGATGTTATTTTGTTTTAGAATATTTATAACAAATATCAGCAAAACTTAAATAAGTATAAGAAGATGAATATTATAACTTCAGTTTCAGTTTAAAATTATATTAAAAAACAAAACTCCTCACTTCGCTCTACTGGGATACGAACCTCAGAACTTCCGATTGCCGCATAGCGGGAAAAAAGTAAATTTTTTGGTTCAAAATACGATTCCGACTTTTTATAGATTTACATTAAATAAAGATATTACATCATTTTACAATGAACAAAACAATTTTATAAACAAATTATTTGTTGAAAATGTGTTTTATATAATTTTCAATAATTTAATGTTTTTTAAGTTATATTGAAAGAAATTTGAATGGAAACAATAATTTAAAGAAAAAAAATTTTTTCTTAAGACTATTCTTGTTAATATTATAAAAAAATGTAATAAACAAATGCATTATTCAGGCGTTTGTCGTCAGAAAAATTCGTTTTTTCGATTTCAATTTTTTTAAATTAGAAAAGCAGATAGGTAAAGCCGATTCTGGCCATACCTATCTATTTAGGAACCTTAAGATAATTTCAGAAAATTAATAATTTGTTGATGAATTTTATGATTTTATCAAACAAATTTAATAAACAAATGCATTATTCGAGCACTTATCGACGGAAAATAAATGCATTATTCGGGCATCTGTTGACGAAAAATTCGTTTGTTTCGTTGTCAGTCCTTTTAATTAAGAAATTTATTTTAATTTCAGAAATATTCATAATAAGTTAATAAGTTTTGTGATTTTTTTAAACAAATTTAATAAACAGATGCATTATTCGAAAAGTTATCGACGGAAAAATTCGTTTTTTCTCAATTTTAGCCCTTTTAATTAAGAACTTCATGTTATATTCAGCAATATTCATAATTAGTTGATAAATTTTATGATTTTTTAAACAAATTTAATTAATAAATGCATTATTCGGGCATCTGTTGACGAAAAATTCGTTTTTTTCGTTGTCAGTCCTTTTAATTAAGAAATTTATTTTAATTTCAGAAATATTCATAATAAGTTAATAAGTTTTGTGATTTTTTTAAACAAATTTAATAAACAGATGCATTTTCGAAAACTTATCGACGGAAAAATTCGTTGTTTTTAATATCAGTCCTTTTAATTAAGACCTTGATGTTCACCAACATTGATAATTAGATAATTAATTTTATGATTTTTTAAACAAATTTAATTAATAAATGCATTATTCGGGCATCTTTTGACGAAAAATTCGTTTTTTTCGTTGTCAGTCCTTTTAATTTAAAAATTTATTTTAATTTCAGAAATATTCATAATAAGTTAATAAGTTTTATGAATTTTTTAAACAAATTTAATAAACAGATGCATTTTCGAAAACTTATCGACAGAAAAATTCGTTTTTTCTCAATTTTAGTCCTTTTAATTAAGAACTTCATGTTAATTTCAGCAATATTCATAATTAGTTAATAAGTTTTATGATTTTTGAAAAAAAAATTAATAAACAAATGCATTATTCGGGCATCTGTTGACGACACATTCGTTTTTTTTTAATATCAGTCCTTTTAATTAAGACCTTGATGTTAATTTCACCAACATTCATAATTAGATAACTAATTTTATGATTTTTTTTAAAAATTTAATAAACAAATGCATTATTCGGGCATCTGTTGACGAAAAATTCGTTTTTTTCGTTGTCAGTCCTTTTAATT
>JAAAKG020029914.1:0-74991 GCA_010014905.2 Druon quercuslanigerum
AAATTTTTTTTGTACGTGAAAAATGCATTTTTCATTGTTTAAACAATTATTTGTTTATAACTTTTTTTGACCAGTCGGACGGACAGCCCCCATCGATATTCGTGTTCAGCGGGTAAAAATACATAAAAAACACTTGTCAAAGTCCATCTAAATTGAAAAGGTAGCTGGGACCCCCCCCCCCCTGGCGCCTAGACTACTCGTTGCGTAAGAACCATGAAGCGTGAAAAATGGGTGGAAGAGAGGAGGATCTGAGACGAAAGACACGAAAATAATGTCGAAGAAAGACGCATGTATTTTTTTATATTTATTTTTCAATTGCATAAAGAGTAAGGTTCTTTTCGAAATGAGCCAGCGGCTTTTGAATCGCTCTGTACCACCACATCTACCACTGGGGGTGGTGGTTGGGTTCGGGGGTTGGAGTTGCGGCGGGCGTTTTTCAAATAATTACATCGGGTTGTGGTAGTGGAGGTGGTGGGTTGCCATGGCAACCGCAGTACCTTCAGCCTGCCACGGACGACGCAACCGAGCAACTTGTTTCGTACCTCGAACACCCTTGAACCAGTCTGAAAGGGTTTTCTGCATCAAGTCTGCATTACTTGTATGTATTCTTTTTTCAAATCAAATCAAGATTTAATTATAAAATAAGTATTTAATTAAAAATTTCATTATTTTCATTATTAAACAGAATTGTCGGATGCTGAACGCTCGCGAGATTAATCGATTGCTGTGGCTAAATTTTCATCTGGGCTTTAATGTTCTGACTAGGAGCGACGTTTCATCATCCGTGATATGCAAATTATATTGTTGAAGAGATAATTTTGAGATGAGAGAAAATTAACAAAATTTGTTATTAGCTTTTGAGATTAATAATTATTTCATAATGATTTGATAATTCAATCAATTTTTGTAAGATTGCAAAGTGTATAAAATTTGTAGTTCATGAGGCTTTGGTGTATATTCTTTGTATGCACGATGAGTACTTCTTCTTAGATAACTACTATCTCAAAGATAGTGAAATTGGGTCAAGACAATTTACAGTTGCGTGAATGTCGTGATGATTCTCCATGAGAAAGTCATTCATCAGCCATGGTTGCTTCTAGATACATTGTATTTTATGTCCCTCTTAAAATTTTTAAATTTCTTTCTATAATCGTACTCTAATTTTCTAATCGTAAAAAAAGTATTAATGCAATAATCAACTCAAATTAAATTAAAGATTTGAAATAGAAGAACCAAATATGTTTACAAGTTTCTTACGTTGTTGAAAGTTTATTACATCACTTAGAAACATTTGAACTTTTTGAATGGTCCAGATTGAGTCTTTTACGAACTATGATTTTAAAATTGGATTAAAAATTTGTAATATTGTTGATGTATTGAAAAATAGACAATTTTTTTGTTCAATTTAAGATGTCGTGTCATATTGTCCTAAGAATGAAAAAGTTTCTATGTAGACATTACGTAACTTCCTCTTCCAAGAAGTTCAACATATCTAACCTACTCATGCACCTAACCTAACACAGTAAGGGTCAAGTAGTATTCGCGAGCGGTGGGGTCAGTTCGTGACCCGACCACCTGTGGAAGCATCAGGTAGCTCAGCTACTTCTTGTTTGCGTACACATCTTGTAAGTGTACAAGAATAATTGGCGAAAGGACTTTGGAAATTTAGGATGCTCACCTAACTTAAAGCCGAGGTGTAGAGAATTTGAACTTTGATTGTAATACTGCCTCTCAAAAGCCACAAGTCTAGAGTCTGGACCTGGACCAAACTTAATAGCAACAATTCGATGGGTTCTACGAAGACTAGGCTATCTTTTCCGTACCGTTAAGAATTATGCTAACTTCATTTGGCTAAATTTTTAGGAGGACTAAAGAACCCATTATTTCTCGAAACATTTCCTACGAATTCCATACTCCAGTATTTTATATTACAGTTTGTTATTACTTCTAAGTGTTTACTAAATTTCATACAAATTGAAGTTAGCCTAATTTTAATTGTAGTTCTAATTGTAGAACAGATCGAGTTAATCTTTTAGCTTAATATTTCAATTTTCAGCCAAAAAAGAAAAATTTTTAACGAAAAATGTAATAGTTGATACTTAAACAAAAAAGTAATTATTAAAAATACAAAAAAGTAATTATTAAAAATGAAAAACAGTGTAATTCAACCAAAAATTTTTAAATAAATGTTAACAGCACGGACAAAAATTCGGATGGTGGGGGGTACCAAATACCATAGAACTAATGTTGTCCGCGTGGGCTGGAACTCTATCGGTTCGAAAAATGGAACTAGGGTAGTTCAATTCGTTTGGGACCAGCTTGATTCAGCCAGCGAACGCCGGACGTACCAGTGTCGAGGCAACGTTGCTTCTTCGGTTCCGGGACTGAGTAATCCATTAAAAGCAACTTTTGTTGACAACATGCTAAGGCGGCGAACGTTACCTTGATTGGCCCACTGTTCGCCCAGTTGTCGACGGTATATGTTTTATTGTAATTCTGACTGTAGTTTGGTGTAACTAAATTCGTTTAGTTACTAAATCCTAGTAATTTATATACTGTATCCTTTTATCCTGTCCATAAACTACTAAATGTTTACTTACTCACAGTTAATTTATACTAGTCCAATCAAGAAACGTATTGACACCATTTTTATCAATTAGACAAATCTGAGTAATTGAAATTTATAGATCAGCGGAAATGATCGAGAAATATTTTGATTTGTACGACTGAAAAATTTAAAAAAACCGGATTCTGACACTGAATTTTAATTATTTGTAATTGGACGTCCTGATTTTGTTTTCAAGGACATAAAATATCCCAAATTCCTAAATTTGAAGAAGACATTTATAAAAATAAAAAATGGTTAGCTTTTCTTGTGGGTAGTAGTTGATCGATCTAGTGCTGCCGCCGAGCGAGAAATATCGAGGATCGAGATGGGACGGGACGGGACGAGATATACCTGCTTGTCTCGGTGTTTCTCGTCTCGTTTTGCCTCGTCTCATTCTTACTCGTCTCGTGGTGTCCTTTCTCGTTTCTCGTCTGGGGTTTTCCGAGGAATGCGACAGACGTGCACTAGCAGCGAGAACAGCTCGAAAGAGCGGGCGGTGCTTTCATTTGCCATCTGACGCGCTAATTTTAATTAGCCTTCTTTAATGTATACTTACAGTCAAATATGATTACATTTAATATTTTTTTGCCCATTATTGATTAATTTGATATCAAACACCTATGTTTTAATTTTTTCAAAGATTTAACTTCTTTGTATTAGTATGCTATGTTTTTTTATTAAACATTTATTCTGCCATTTATAACAGTAGAATATACGAAACAGAAAATTGAAAAGATATGCATATTTTTAAGTCCTTTGGAGTTTAAAGAATTTAATACTAATGTAATGTTTTATATTTAAAAGTAGAATTTAAAAATTTTGTGGCGTTTAATTTTAATGTATAATAAGTACTAAGTAACAAATAAGTCAGAAATAAGACTCATATATACTCATATGATTATAACACAATTGGTTTTATAATTCACCCTACGAAATTCATGTATATAAATTTCTATATTAATGTATGAAGATAAAATATTTTATAAATCGGAAACGCCTTAGCCCAAGACATAATACCCTTCGTTACATACCATTTTGCTCCCGAGGTGTAGAAATGATAAGAGAAAATTTTTTTAATATGCCAGTAAATTTTTGGAATGATATATTTTCGGATTATTTGCTTTATCCCAATACTTTTTATATGAAACACGATATTTTCTATTTGTAAAAACGTTTGGAACGTAAGTAGATGTACATCGGAAAGAAAATATGTAGCCGAAATATTTAAAGTTGCTGTGTTGTGCAAACAAGAGCCTTAACAGGAGCCTTTACCTTTGATTTTCTAGTTATTTTTTTTGTAAACAAGACTCTATAATATATTTCAATTAATAAACATCATGTTTTTGCACAGTCAAAACAAAAAAATTCATATTTATAATGTAAAAATGAACTGTATCTTTTATAATACCTTATTTCCACATTTTTTCAGATTTTTTTATTTAAGTTTATGAAGGGGAAAATAAATTTTTTGTAAGGGCCTTAATAAAAAAAGTCTAGAAGCTATATAAATAATTTGTTTTATCCTGGACAAACTTTTTTATGATCAAAATGTACTTCCAAGAAAATTGAGAAGATCAGAACGTTACAAATGACAAGTTATTGAATTTTTACATTAACTTAACTCGTTATTCTGAAGGATCTGATATTTTTTTGGAAGTGCATTCTAAACATAAAAATGTTGTTCTATGTTAAATAAAAGTATTCATAATTTTTAGAGATCTTATTTTTTTTAATTTTGTGAACTCCATAAAAAATATAATTTTTTCTATATGAACTATAATAAACAATGTGCAATATTTTAAAAATTATGCTCATTATAGTGACTAATAAACAAAAACAACATTTACGATTTTCCCGAAACTCTACGATTTCACTTATTTTATTTTATTCTGACAAAATTTTGAAATTCTGCTTGAAAAATAAAAAATTAAATTAGGGTTAAATTCTTTAAACTCTACATGACCTAAAAATATACCTATATTTTTACCTTTTTATTTCATATATTCTATTCTTATATTTGGCAAAATAAATGTTTCATTTAAAAAAATGATATACTAATGCAGTGAAGTTAAATCTTTGACAAAATCAAAACATGGGCGTGTTTGATATTAAATTAATCAGTAATAGACAAAAACGTACAGTATGTAATCTTATTTAGACTTTAACTATTCATTAATGAACGCTAATTAGTATTAGCGCGACAGAGTGGCAAAAGAACGCTCCTGCGAGCTGCCCGCTTCACTAGCGCACATCTGTCGCATTCCTCGGAAAAACCGAGGCGAGACCGAGTAAGGACGAGACGGGACGAGGAAGAAAGTGACAAGATAAACCGCGGAATGAGCTCACGAAAACGAGACGGAACCGAGAAATGAACAAGAGGAAAGTGAGCCAGGCTCGGTATTTCTCGTCTCGGACGGCATCACTAGATCGATCCCATCCATTTGTCTTTATAAGATTCTGTAAACACACGTGGAGTGCATGTTGTTATCTGCCAATGTCAGAATATCCATACTCTCAAATTTCATCAGGATAATGTTTGTATATGCGAGTAGTCATGTCACTTAATAGTACTACGGACAATTCGTATAAACGCCGCAAGTTGACGGTAGGTTTAGCGCTGTATTAATCATAGATTATTGTTGTTTATATTCCGCCCTGCGCTTTTCGCTGGTTGTCGTCGATTTAAATTTAGCTGAGAGGCTGTTTTTCTCTCTCACACACACGCTGACATCCGATTACATTTTTTCGGTCGCGCTCGATTAGCCAGCACGTGGCGAGTGGTTAGAAATTTATTAAAATCGGTTGAGTGATTTCCCTCTGCCGCACACTTTACCTGATATTTGCTTACACGATTCTGTGCATGCCAGTATACGAACATTCTTGTACGCCTGTTTTGATTCTTTATATGCGTTGTCGTTGATTTGTGCAGTTTTGCTTAATTAAAGCATTAGAGCCTGTAACTCTTGACGTGACTGAGAAAGATTGATGCTTCTGTAAAACAAGATTATGAGTGCCATAAAATAAATTAGATTGATCAAAGTATAATTCGTTTGACAGGTCACGATCCACATGATCATTAAAGTGCCTTAAGTATCCATATCACGATCCGATTCACCAACACGAAGCAGAAACCGCACGGCTGCAAAATCGATTTTCGTGCGGCAAATGAGAAGGATATCGTGATCGAGATCGTAAAGGGCGACACCCTGACGGATTGGTTTTCGCGCGAGACCGCAGTTATACTGCTGCTTCCTCGTTCCGTTTGGCCCCTTACGGGTGACCTCACATTTTAGTCGTTCTGGTCACTCAATAATTGATATCAAACTTTACCAAAATTCTTAAGGTCAAATTAATTATTGGCGTTCATTCCTCTGGAAACTTATTCAGGGTGTCCGTAGATCAGGGAAATCATGGGAAATTCAGGAAGTTTTATCGGTCAGGAAATTTATCTGAGACACTTTAAACACCTGTCTTTAATCAATTTGAAATTTTTTTATTCCGCTTATAAAAGATTCGATGTTAAAAATCCTACAAGATTAAATGTCTGGTCTTTGAATATTAATGGCTAGAAAAGATTAAAAATTGGTCAGGAGAAAATTAGGTCATTAGCTGATGTTAGTAAGTGTCGACTAGGTAAGAATTCAAATAATTGGTGTTCAGGCTTGTCGGTATCCTGGTTGAAAATGTTTTTTTATTAAACGTTAGAACGTTTGTTGTTGCTTCCTCCTGACACTTATAGTTTCAATTAAAAAGTGTATTATTTGGTTGAAAAATCAACTGTTTTTTTGTGTGGTAAATTTCTCTTTTGGTACTCTCTAAATCTGAATAAGTTAAAACCTAACCGATTCAATCAGCACAATAATGTTCAACTGGAATATCAGTCGTTTTTCGGAGTCTGACTGATAAAATAGTTAAATGGCCACCAGCCGAACTTTACCGATTGGTTTTATCATTCCAAGTAACTAATTATTTTCCTTTATTATTTCCGGATAACTGATTGTTCAGTTCATTCAATCAGCTCCCAAACATACTCTGTGCGCAAGTGAAACAGGCGCATCATGACGAACGGCGCACGCTTGCAACCCAGTGTTTTAAGGAGACGGAGCGTGATAAGCGTCTAGTTCGCAACCTTCTCAGTGTTGAGTGCGTTTATGTGTATTTTTGGAGTGTCATAAGTGAAGAAACGAAGTTTTGAGTGCCGAGTTTTGAGGGAAAACAATTAAAGTGCAAGTGTGATAAGGATTTTTAGCGATATTAGGAAAAAGACAAACTTCTGAGAATAATTATTTTTGAGGTAAGTTAATTTAACATATACTTGTGAGGTACACAGGCATTTCTGCAATGTAAATGTTATATTCATAAAAATTGTGTGCATAGAATTAGTGAAAAATCCATTAAGTCGAATGAATTTAATCAATGCAATACTCAATAATGAAATACAAATTAAAAAAAGGCAAATGTACAAGTAGACATGATAGTTACAAAAATGTAACCTTTACATTGCAGACACTCTGCTTGTTGACTGTTTGCTTCTCAGCAGTGTTGCCAGATCACTGTATCTTTCCCGCAAGGTGTATCGATTTCTTTTTGTTCATTTACTCAATTAACAATAATATTTTACATGTAATAATTAAAATTTTTGTTCAGTTTAATGCATTTAGTGGGAAATTTAAAATGTTTGCGTACATATAATGGAAAGGTTAGGATTTGTGTAGCGACGCGACGCTAGCGCAAACCTCATCTGACAACACTGCTTTATAGTATAAGGAAGCAGTAACTAAAAACAACCAAAATTAATGAAATTATGAAATAATCAGCTTCACTTCATTACGAGACTTAAATTCATATTTTATTGATTATATTTATTTTGTGGTTTTTTCACTGTTACTGTCACGGAGGAAGCTTCGTAGTGGAAAATATCTCTCACACACACACACTCTGACACATGACGACCCAACACGTTCATTTCACTCTGGTATTGCATCTTCATGTAGTAGAGGTAGAAAGAAGGTTTAACTTTCCATTTACATTTTTAGAACAATTTTCACAAAATGTTTACTTTCCCGTTTTGCTATAGTACACAACTTTATGTTTGGATTTTAGCTACCCCCCAGATGAAGCTAAGTGGAATTAGGCTAAAGCAATTATGGCAGAATTTCCCCCTTTAAAAAGACAGTATGGAGAATACGGATGTGTACATTATTATAATTATATTTTTTGTCTCAGTTTTACTTATTTATATTTTCCCTTCATTCTTGAATTTTTTATAGGAACACTATTTTCATCGGAAAACCAGGAATGGATTTTTGGAAGTACGCTTGTGGAATGCGAGGAAAAAGTTACCGGATTGGGGAAAAAAATACAATATGAAAAAGATGTCTGTCAGTTGTTGTGGGAAGAAAGACGATTATAAAAGTCTCGAACTTTTGTTAGATGAGGAATTGAATAAAAAAGTAAGAAGGCAAATAAATAAAAATAAGAAAGATTGATTTGAAACATTTTAAAATTATTAAATTCAAAATTATTATTTCAAGTATATTTCATGGAGTATACTTTGCCTCATGCGAAAGAAAAAGAGAATATCTCTACCGCATTAAAGGAGACGTTTTCAAACAGGCGGAAATGGATTAAGAGTAACAATCCTACAATTGCAGATATACACGATCAATATCCTCGACTTTTTGATTATAATGGTGAAATGTTAAGTTGATGCTAAATTATGTATCGAATAGAATCATTTTAATTGTAAATTTCTTTCAATTTTGCATTATTTATTTAAAGCAGAAATTGAAATTCAACATATAATTTAATAAATTTAATCTGAAATAATTCGATTACGAGATTCTTGACTTCAAAATAAAAAATTTTAATTCTGAACGCTTTTACACGCTTTTATTTAGAAATGATACATATTCAATTCCGTTTAGTTTCATTCAAGATATTCAATTTTTAAAAAATTTTACATATTTAAAATAACTTGAATTAGAACGTTTTCAATTCCAAATCATTTAATATATTTTTTTTAAATATTTTAAACGCTTTTAATTCGAAATTTTCAAGAACAAAAATGATGGTCTATATAGCCGGGGTTCTCTGCGTGGCGCTCGACAACTAACTTCACAGCGACTCAAATTCGCTCTCTATTCATTATATTTCTTTAGCAAATATAAAAATTGATCTTACCGTCATTATTATTCATCGTCTCGTTTTGAAATTGCAGAACATTTGAGGGCATTAGCGATTCTGCCTGCTTTATTCCCAAACACCAGCTTCCTGAATAGGAAAAAACCTGCTATGATTCAATCCGAAAAGTAAAAAAAGGTTTTTATTGGTTTTAGTTACTCCTAAACCGGCATTCTGTAAGGTACGTTTATTAATCTAGTCAACGTGTCTATTTTCAGGCAAAAGGAAATAGTGGTGAGGAAATAGTAAAAGTCACTAGCGCAGTTCCACTCGTAGAGAAAAAATGCCAGACAGTGCTCTTCTCCAAATTTTACCAGTGAGAATATTCTTCAATATTATTGATATGCTCTTTAACAACTGTTCCTACTGTTTAAACATTTCTAAAGTTTATATTGACATTTCAGTTGGAAACAAACATTGATGATCATATGACTGCTTTCCGGAATAAGCAAAAAAAACAAAATGTACAGCCGTACATTATAGGCATTGAATGTGGGAGTGGAAAATGCAGATATTTCATTCAAGCTGACGGGCATTACATTCAAGTGGATGATCGAGGAAGTTCAATTTCAGCTTTTGATATTTTATATAAGCTCCACTATGTGTCTAAGAATGCTTTGTTTACAAAACCTCAAAAGAGACAAAAAATTCAATTAGATCCTTGGAAGCAGCTTTAGATAGTTTTAACTTCTCTGCCGTCGATAACATGGAATGCGACTAATTTGCGTAATATGTTCACCTATAAGTCTGTATTTCCATATATAATTATCACTATAAAAATTAAGCTATTTATAAAATTAAAAAGTTTTTATTTGAAAATTAAGTATTTTAAATCTTCGTATTTCTTATAATGGCTTCTTATTTCTCTTCGAATATTAATGGCCAGAAAAATGAAAAAGTGGTCCCAGGAAAATCAGGGAATGTTAGAAATGAAGTTTTGCAGTCATCCTGTAATTAAAAGTTTCAAACTGCACATAATTTTTACTAGATTCTTTTACAACTGACTTGCCAACTTGTTATGTTGCCATCGTTTCATTCAGTTTTAAATAATATACTTTCAAGATCTGAAATTACCAACTACTTAGAAAGTTTAAAAGTTCTCATATGGAAGGCAACGAACTTTTTAATTTTGATCCTTTTCTTAAATTTAAAATCTCAGAAAAGCATGGAGTATTGTTTTAATTTGCAATGCCTAGTCAAATGTTGACAAAAAATGAATGTTCTGGATGAAATGAAGAATATTTTTGTGAACGTGTACATGTTACGGTCCCTCAATTAGAAAATAATTAACCCTATATCTACCATTTTTCTTTCAAGTCATTCCTAAGCTTTAGAAGTACAATTGATAGCACTTTTTTTTAGCAATTTCTGTTTTTGTTGTGAAGATACCTTTACTCCGGAAATACCTCCTGTCCGTATTACATCCCCGGGAAAGATGGCAGGCATGCAGCCGCGAAGTGGTCGGCTTTTTGTCGTCCGTCCGCTACTCTGTTAGAGCACACCTTGTGAATCATTAATTACGGCAACGCTTGCCCCTTAATGTCGTGACTTCACGGTAGGCCACCAAAATTTTCACCCATGATTTACTCTACTCGTGCCTACGTGTTTAGTATCGCAAGTTTTGCCCACGCGTCAAACTTACTAAAATCATGTAACCGGTTAAAATTACAAAAAGAAAATTTAAGAATTTAAAGTTCAAAATATTTTTTACAAGACGGGCCCTACCGATTCCGAGTACTCGAATTTTATAACATATTATTGATCCGGGCACTCAATTCCACTAATCCAAATGATTAAATTAACCGATCAATTATTGAAGTTATTTTTACTAAATCTTTGAACTACTTCTAAAATTGTAACTAAATTGAATTTAAAGAGATTAAGGTGTATTTATACATAAATTAACAAAAAATGTTAAAAAATTCGGATTTTTATGACAAATTTCTAAATAACCAACAAATTGGAACATGTGGTAAATTTATAAATTACTAAAGATTGAGCAAGTTTATGGTAAATTTATAAATGACCGAAAAGTTTGAAAATGTACAATAAGTTAGTTGGAGCTTCCTTGCATGGCCTTTAGGATGCAGTAATATGGGAGGCCTCTTCAGTGATCGTTCCCCTTTATGAATTTATAATAACTTTATAAATTTTAGAAATGACGAAAAATTTCGGAATATTTGGAACTTTGATGGCACTAACTTAACAAAAATCTCGGAAATTTATGGTATATTTCTAAATTACCAAAAATGTGGAAATTTACACGGAAGAAAATTTCTTGTTAGTTTTAGTTAAACATTTACTTATTTTATGTAAATTGTTCTCGTAAGTCAGTAATTTTGACATATAATTTCTAAGTTCGAGAATTTATTATTTTAGACAGATTGTGTATTATTTTATTACCTTTAGATAAGAAAACTATTTAATTGTTTTAGAAATATATTAACTTATAGGAGCCAATTTTTCGTCTGGTATCCAGAAAATGAATTTCACTGAAGTCCGTATAATGCATTTGGAGGTCAAGTTTGTTGTTTTCCTCGCGTTTCTTGATATTTCAATATAGTTACCGCCTACAATCAAAACACTCGTAAATTATTATTACCGCAACACAAACTATATTTGACATTAAAATCCGCGCACGTTTTAAGTGATAAAGAGCTTTTAATTGTCTAAAGTAAATCTGAAGTGTAACTGCTCCGGATCAGACTGCCGTCATTTTATTTCGCTGCTCCCATCATACACCGGAGCTCTTCCGATTGTTCCTTCCGACTCCTATTCGTAATATCTCTAATAATAGCCTATATTTATTATGGGTATTGACTATTCGATATCCCTGGCATATGGAAAATGGTCAAAGTGATTAATTTTCGCTGATCCAGGGATCTTTCTAAATTCTTTCGTTCATTTTCAGCTAAATGTTTAGCTACAATAAGGAACAATTACCCTGTCTCAGCTCAATTCTTTACCGCGTACAAGATTTATAAATTACTACAAAATTTTGAAATTTCGGGAAGTTTTAGTAAATTTATGGCAATTCAGAGTATCTAAAAATTTTCGGTATTTTGTGGTATTTTATCTGTAATTCATGATTAATTATGGTATTTGATCTGTAGTTTATTGCGAACTTAGATATTCTTTATATACACTGTCAAAGAAAATCTATTGAATTTTAAATCTCTGATGGATGTAAATAAGAGAACCTTCGTGTATCGGAGTAAGTTTACGAAAATTTGTAAGAATCCAGCTAGCGATGAATTTTGCAATTGAAGCTATTGTGATATTCCAATTCCAATAGGAATAGCTCGAATTTGATCTATTTATGTGTGAAGTCTGTCAACAAACTTATTGAACATAGTTGTTATTCTCCAAAATTAGGGTCAGGGTAAAATCAAAGATCTCTGCTCAAATTAAAAATCTTGATGTAATTTTCAATCTCAGGAAAGTGATTTTACCGACCCATGGTATTTTTACACGCTGCAATTGCATTTCCCCTTCTGAATGTAAAGTTCGTACGACGATCCTTTTATTTACATCGCTAGAAAATTTTATTTCACATACTTTTGTAAAATCACACATTCAAGTGTGTGATATTAACAATGACACAATATGTAATTTTCCGAAACTTTGTAATTTTACATATATATTTTTTACAGTGTAATTTATTGTCAATAATGGTATTTTATCCATAATTTATGGCAAACTATTTTTTTGCAATTGATAGAAACTTATCAATCGAAGTATGCACCAATCTGTCAACATTTGAATTGTTCGCCTCTTGATATAACTTTTAACACTCTAGGGAGAATGTTCATTATGCTTCATATGCATTTAACAGTTACTGAAATCATGCATGTGTTATGAAAAAAAAATTTCGGTCGTAAAAATAAAAAATTTAATTCAGTGAGTCAGCACTGAAAACAAAAAATTGAATGGTACATTTACAATTCTGGTTATTCCAACCATATTGTATTGCTCGCTTAGCTACAACCATACGGAATGGCTATTTTAGGCATACGATAATTATTACGTATTATAGGTAGACCAATCGTATTTTATCCCTAAAGTTATCCTCAATTGTATTGCTAAATTGTAGACTTGTGTAGCTGAATTTTTCATATCAAAGTTCGCATGATCCAGCTATAATGAAGTAGCTATCTTTAACATTCTACCTTTGAATTCAATTAAAGTATCTTTGGAGTCCGACTGGAACAACAATTTTGACATCAGCGTGATTTGGGTTCATAAATATATTATCTTTCAATATTCACTAAAAACTCTTTTAATAATGGGATACTTATCCCTAATTTGTTAATTAACTAATGTAACACGGAACGGATGACTCTGCGCTCAAGCGTCGATTTCTCAATCAAAGATACTACCCTTAACTATACTAGTATTCTTGTTCCTTCTATTGGTCTAGTTCAAAATAGAAACACGCTTGGTTAACTCAGATAGAAATTGACAACTATAATCGTATGACTAATAATCTCCAAGCATTTCTTTCAGCGATAGAATTTGAAATGATTTCTTAAATTCTAATTATCGAAAAAATTATAAACTTGAATCTGAAGAGGTTTTGCCTATTCTCGATCCCAGAGTGACTGATTTACATCCTGAGGGTAGGGTTGTCAGCGTGTCGTTAACTCATTAGACAGGCTGACGTTGGACGAGCGGATGATTCTGCATACGTCGACGGGCGCACCGCGATGCTGCCACTCGGTTAAATGCCGCTTAATTGGCCGTAATTAAGTTAACTCCTGTTCCACGTGGGCACAGCCAGTGGAGATTGACCACGTGTGAGTAGTTCAACTTCAAAACACCCGAATTCATGGCTTGCATCTTTAAACCATAAATTAATTTTATGCTCACAAACACTTTACAATATCATACATCTTTGTTATAGAAAGCGTCGGAAGCCATCCTCAGGTGGAAATTCTACTACTACTGGCTGGGTACCGAACCAATGTGAACGGTACTAGGCCAGTACCTTGTATTATACAGAGCCAGTACTTCATCATTATTATTTAATAATAAAAGACGATTCAAAAATTCTTTCTATTATATTTAAGTTAATTAGAAAAATTCATGTATTATTATTAATTTGGCCTGTAGAAAGCATTTCAAAAGTTTGACACAGTTCCAGATGCTGGTTTTCCAAACTAAGAGTAGGTTCGATTCCCGGGACAGGAAAGAATTTTTTTTGTTATATTCAAATTTTTAACATAACTAAAGAGTTTCGCTAAAACTGCGCGATTTTAATATCGGGTAGAGTGATAGACTTTATGGGCCCTTTAAGGTAGAGTCATTGTTAGGTACCTACTTAACCTCGAAATCAAGCCAGTAAATCACCTCCACCTTGAATGCCATTTGTAAGCAGTTCGGTATATATTTTTAATATATAGTCGACTGTGTGCTCACCTGTCGCCGACGAATTGACCTTCTGCCATCGGACGTACGTCTCGAACGAATAAATTTGCATGTTTTTCGACAAAAGACGAGATCTTTGTCCTTCGGACAGATTCCTCCCACGACATCAACCCGGAATATCTTGCTTTTTGGCTCGAAAGCATCGATTTTAAGGGAGCGTTACGGTACATTAAAATTGTTATCATGGAATTCCGCTTCGCAAATTCGAAGTAGGTACAAAATAAAGTATATCTATGAAATTGTGGATGACTTGTTTGATGTCTGAACCATTGCTTGGAGCGAACTCGTTGACCTCTTTCTCACGTTTAACCAGGAATCAAATAAAAATTAAAAGATCGTGAAGTGATTTTGACAAGTACCGTTGTTCAGCTGGGATGTATTTAAATCTTAGAAGACTTCTCAGTGGTTAGATTTGATTTTTTATTCAGGAAAAGGAAACGAAGAGTCAAGAGTAGATGGGGTTACGGTGTCTATTTACTAGTTAATACAGGACTGAAGGTAAAGCCGGATATGTGCTTAGAAGGATTTTATCAGCATATCTTAGATATAAACCCTTTTGCCTCTTCTTCTTCAACATTTCCTCTTTCACCTACAGATCCCTGGCCACTGGGTTTCTTTTCGACCGACATAACTAATTCCCTATTTTCCACCATTTGGTTGTACATAAAGGCAGAAATTCAAAGATCATCTCTTCCTTAAATCCAAATATAACGTGACAAATTCGGATATTTCTAGCAATAAGGTATGGTTATAAAGAGGGTAGACTTATTGGTTATGAGCATAAAAGGACTCTACTGCAGTTCGGCTAGTAGACTGGGAAATCACCGGGAGAAACTGGTATATAGCCGTGATATTCAGTGAAAAAGCATTTTTTATTAATACAAAGTTCGTAAGACTGCTCAAATACTCTACAGCAGTTTTATTTTTTGAAGACAAGAATAAAATACAACTTGGAAATTGAGCCAATCTGGTAATGAAAAAAGGAAGTCCCAAGCAATTTAGCTATTCCTGAAGCTTGTTCTTTTTACTTTCATACAAATTGCTCTTTTGTGCAATAGATACTTGTCAATATTTCCTGCATGTTTTCTAATAAGAGAGAAAAATTAATTAAATGATGCGTAATTGGTACAAAAATGGTAGAGAGGACCCATATTTTATTTCCCCCTGTTCAGCTGACCGGTGTGGAATATAATAAAAATTCGTCCGTTTCTCTCCGCTCCTCTCCCTCTTCCTGCTTCTTATCTTTTTTCTTCTTTTTTTCCTTCTTTCTCTACCGTAGATGTAGATGAGTTCTTCTCAGAAGCCACTAGGCGGAGACGAAGCTTAGGAGGGCTCGATCCCGATGTAAACGGGGTCGAAACTTGGTCCGCAAGGCGCGACTCGAGGAGTCACACACCAGGAATATTATTGTCCTCTCTCGTATAACTTCTGGTAGTCGCTGGTTGAGAAACTGTTGTCCTGTCCTGAGTCCTCTTTTGCTTTTTTTGCTTTCTTAATTTTCTTTCCTTCTCTTTTCTTCCCTTCTATCTCCCTTCGCGTTCTCTCCCTCCTCCCGCTCCTTCGCATACTCCGGTTTGTCCTGTTTGTACGTCTGTACGTTCGTTGGTTCAGTTTTACCATTGCAAAGGACCGCTGTCCAGCGATGGAAGATTGTATGGCATGTGAGACCCTCCCACAAGCCAGAGTCCAGCAAATAAATGAAAACTGAAAATAATTAAAAACCCTTTTTAATATGTCACAAAGCACACCTATGTCCTAGCCCCGAGAAACTTGCGCATTCCATAGTTATTTCACCCACGGATCTTCAGCCTTCGCGATTCGAAAATTGGAGACAGCTTTTCATAAAATTCGAAATTCCTCTTCAAAAGCCTTTCATGCCCGTATTACGTCAGCAAGTAGAGTTTGACGAAGCTTGAGTCACGTACCAGTGTCTGTTAGAAAACTGCACATAGTGAGGCGGAATTTTGGGCCTGGATCAAGTAATTCGGTATAATTATTTAATCCGGGCTTTCAAGTGTATTCTGGTGTCAAGATTCATACTGATCCTGCTTTACTCAGCAGATTCTAAAAATTCTAGTGCAAACATTCTTTGCGAATAAAATAAAACACAGTTTTGACTACATATGAAATGTGTTATTGCGTGTATTAAAGTACATAGATTACAATGTCAATTATTCGTCTTTATCTTGAATGACATCATCATCAGTTCTTAACTGACGTAACTTGTTGTCAATCCTGAACGACATTTGTGACGTATTGAGGTGAAACTAGCTTTTTTCACTAATATGTTTCCAAGGACAGAAGATGAGGATTTTTGTATGTATCTAAGAAAGTTTATACTTTATAGGAGAATCTTTGCACCTTGCTGGGATATCTTGCCTCGTCATGGCTTTCGTACCGTTTTTCTCCTCGGGTCAAACCGATTCGTCGCCAATAGATTCCATGTCAGCTCATAGCTCGCTGGCCAATACTTTCTCTGCAGCTTCTCGCTCTCTGTCTCTCTCAGTTCTCGTTCCCACTTCTCTCCCCCTCACTCCCCTCTTCTCTTTGCCCTTGCCTCATTCCAGCTTCACCCACACCCTCCAGCGGATCATCTCTACACACATAAAAGCAAAGATGTATACCTGTATTCATATCACATTATGCACGCGCGCGTATTGGTACATATCTACTTTCTGTGTACATACATACGTTACTTCTGGTATATGTAGCGTCGTACTCACCTTGGATGTACGCGGCGGTGAAGAAAATAAGCGCGCGTCGTTGCCATGCTTTACGCGATTGGCACGCTGAGAAAAAGTATCGGTCAGCCAACAAAAGTTGAAGTTGGGCGCGACAAAACAAAGGCCCGATTGCTTGCTTGTCTGCAGAAGAGATGAACTTGAAAAGTATCATTTATTAAAATTTTACTGTCGGGAAATCGATGTACAAATCAGGAATACATAGTTTCACCTAACCTTACGTACTAAATAAAAACTGTTAAAAATTTGATAGTAATCATTTTTAGAATTTAATTTCGAAAGTTTATAATTTGTTAAACAAAAAATCTTTTCAATTTAACTATAATGTTTTGTTTTCTTTACTGCTTGCTTCAACTAATTTTATTATTAGTTTTCATTGTTGATCTTAGGTTTATTGACCAGGAAATATTGTATTATTAATTTTAGATGTTATATTTTTGTCTACTGGTCTATATCAATATTATTAAAATATTGATAAATCTTAAGATTGTGAAAAAAATGTCTCTATCTCCGCTGGGATCCGAACCCAGAACCTTCCACAATCATCAAATAAATGAAAGTAATAAAAAACTAACCTAGAAGTTATATATAGGCGCCTTTCCTTACATTTTTAGAAAATAGCTTCACCTGACCATCATATTTCAATCCTGATTGATATGTTAGCTATTATTTAACTATTATTTTCTAGATTTCAGTGCACGAAACAAGTGTCCTGTGTAAAAACTGCGATCGGGATTTGGAAAGGCCTCGGCTATTTTTCTCTATTTCTGATCAAGCGCTGACGTTCTGTTACGCTGTTGTAACCGGGCTCTATCTAAAACTTCTAATCAGCTCCTAACGAGAATACCGTTCTGTAACCCGTCTACAACCTTTTTTCCGATACGTTCAACACTCGGATGTGATATAAGTATGCATGAAAACGATTTGTAAGCATACGTCTCTTGGATACATAATTTGAAAATATTTATTTTTTTCTTGCATGAAAACCGTTTTTGCTTATAGTTTTATCACCAACAAAATATCTTAATGTTGAATATTTTCACTCAACTATGGCAATCCATAATTTTCACTCTTACACTGGCTTGCACTTAAAAGAGTACAAAGGGCGTAGGGGACCAAACACGTAAAAAAGTATAATTAATTTGGATTTTACGGTCATGCAGAATTGTTACCTGCGCTAAAAAAAATGTTAACAAAATTTCTCTTTTGCAGAGTATTACATTTTTTATTTCTTTTAATTTTTTTTTGTACACACCAGGAGGTCAAAAAAGTCTTCAACATTTTTCAAGGATTTTTATAAATTATTTTTTAAGAGATAATTCCTATTTAAATAACCTCTGTTTACGGCAAAATGCTTAACACCTGTGTAAATGAGAGTTAAGTGCAGTAGGAAGAAAATTAGCATTACACAGGAATACAAATTAGAAATAAAGCGAATTTAAATATTTTGATTTTCATCAATTGAGTGCGATTTTTTTATTGAGTAGGATGCACGTGATAAACATATACAGTAAACCCTAGAGTGAGTGCCGGTTTTTGGGCTGATCTTGGACCTAACTCCCCATTCCAAGGTATGCTCTAAATGTAAACAGTCAAGTGTGGGTAACCCCCCCCCCCCAGCTTCTTTTATCCCCGCTGCGCCGCGTCGTTTCTTGGAAGAACAAACTGTGGGGCCCTATCTCTCGGGTTCACTGTAGTTGTTGAACCCGAAGGAGTTTTGAGGAAAGAAAATTTACAATTACAAAATTAGTTATCAGTGGGGAAAACACTAAGTCCGAGCACGAAGCGCGAAATCAGACAGACGTGACCCTAGACGCGTTCAAACCAATACTTTTTCAAAAATACTTTTTGATTTTCTTTTTCGCATCCCTAGCTTCCAACAAAAATACGATTTCAAATATCCTGTTGAGCGTTTGTCGCTATTATCGTTCAGGGCTTTTTCACATTAAAAATAATTATTTAAAAGTTGGTAGGAGGAAATGGTCTCAAAATTATCTTAATAAAAATATGATTAAAAATGCAAAAAAGGGGGAGGTCTAGTCTGATAGCAGCAGGTACACAAATGTCAAATTAGTGAAATTAGTAAGTTATATATTTAAAGAAAAATATATCAAGAAATTACAATAAATGTATTACAATATATGTATTGTAATTTTGCAATCCACTTATTTAAATTTTACAATACACTTATTGCAATTTAGTGGGACGATGGTCGTGAGGGCTAAAGCGCAGGCTTTGGACCCACTTTGTCGGCTTGCGGGTTCGATTCCCGCCGGGCACTTTGGAAGAACCTCGTTGGCCCATGCGGTGAAGGCTAGCCTAGCAAGGGAGTTCTTCATCTCCGGAGAGTCGTGGGACCGGTACCTCTCGAGAAAAAAGGTTCTCTAAGTACTTAAGGCTGTTGCTCTTGGTGGTTCGGAACCCACCTTAAAGTGCAGGTCCCCCTCCCACAACCAAGTAAGTGTGTGGGAGGCGTGTTAAGGAATAGGGAAGAAGGTGAAAGAAAAATGTAAACCCTTAGGGGACACATTTTAGAAGCTTCCATACAATTATTGCAATTTCACTTTGAAATTCAATGAGTGCAACTTTACATAACAATTTGGATTGTAAAGTGTAGTGAAAGCACAAAATTTTTCAGTATTTTTCATTATGAGATTGAAATATCGAATGTCAAAATATTCGATTGGATTAGTCCCTGGGATTAAATTATCCGTGTGTGATATGTTTCTTTACTTTGTTATGTATATCCTTAGGACATATTCACGGCTAATCCTCTCGGTTGCCCGGATCAGGACACGACAATCTTGTCAAAACGAAGCACGGCTTTGGCCAAATGAAAATAAGTTCTGTTTATATCACATATGATCTCACGTCCAATCCGTTCACTTGCTACTGCTGTCGTCAGATTTCAAAAAGATTTTAATCGCTTGGCTGTGAAGATTGATCTAGAATTTATGTTTACGTTTTGCTTTTCAATTTTTGTAAATTAATGTTTAAATTCTTCTTCCTTATCAAAGTCGAGTAATAGGCCTAAGGAAATATTGCATCACATGTGATACTATGCAAGATTATACATGCATGCATATCTTTTTTTAACTTAATATTATTGTTAGTTCACATTTTTAGAAATCAAATATTAAAGTTTCATATAACAGACTCTGCAGTTGTTGTTGCCATTTAAACGGTTAACCTCGGTGTCATTGTTTGATGGGAAAACCCGATGTCAGAGATGGGTAGCCTAAGGGCTGGGTCATGCATGTAAGCACGTATAGCTTGGTGTGTACGCGTCGTAAGTGGATCTTCGTGAGCGGGAGCAGCCCAAGAACAGACAAGCCTAACGTGTGCTGCCTGAGGGCTGTGAGCATCAGCGTGCAACAGGCGGTCTGCCAACATCTCCCGAAGACATCATTGATATGGATAAAAAATCAGTTTCACATTTAACATATTACTGCTTAAATGACACCACTAAATAATTTATAACCTAGCGACTTACCTCGAATACGTATCATTTATTTGTTATTCAGTTGAAGAAATGTGCATTTTAATATCAGAATCAGAAATCCAAGTTATGATCCTCAATCATATAAGTGAAAAGCTTCGCTGAACTAGTCAGGTAATTGGAAGGAATGATGAAGTTCGCATATACTTCAGATTAACTCTAATGCGAATATTACAGACCGTCATTAAGCTTTGCTATGTTGCAACGTGTAGTAACCTCTCAAGGTTAGTTTTCACGGAAAATTTGTGGAAACAACAAGTTAAACTTTATGCATCAGGTGTTTCGTGTACTTGAAATTGCGGGTACAGAGAGTAAACGCGCATTCATTTGCACATGTTCCTAAATCTTTTGGGTTGATTCATTAACGTCTTCCTGTCAGTGGCACAACGCTCTCAAATGCAAGCGAACTAAGATCGCCAACCCTGCATTATCGTAGGCAAACTTTCTGAAAACACACAAGTTGGCAACGAGAAGCAAATTATTTCTCCGGGCGTAATGCCAGTGCTGACGTTGCGACCACTGTCAACGAAGATCCATGGAACTTAATACGCTGATATCGAATTACATTGTTTGCCATTCCAAAGTATTATGAAGCACCAACTTTCTAGATAAATTTACTAATAAGAACTTTTTTCGATAACGACGATAACAAAAGCAACCTTGCTGTGATAGCTTATTTGATTTTCCAAGTGCGTTTGGCAAAAGAAGAAGAGAATATGAATAGACTAATCATCCGTGTGAAGGTGTTAACAGTATTAAATAGACCTTTGTCAGGATAAGATATGGTCTCGGCAGGGTTAACCATGGGGCTTGTGCGACCAGTAAATATTTATCCGTCTCGCAAACACGTAAAATTAAAAATCTTCATAATACAGGGCCACGGCGGCGCATACTAAACCCGACATTAGCATATATCGTTTAAATCTTGATTCGAGTTTATGGAGGACTTGATAGTGGGGGCATTGTAAGAGATGCCCCGGGCCAGTATGAGAAACACTGTCGAGCGGCTGACCACAGACAAGTACACCTGTAGATGTGTGTGGGCGTATGTACCTTTGACATAGCCTGTGTGCAAACTCATGAACGTCAAAGTCCGTTTCCTTGTGTCCGTTTGCACTCGTGTTTGTTGGTATATGCGCCCGGCCTCCGGCAACGTCCTATTCTCTTTTTATATAATATTCCTATTCCTCTTCCCTCCCCCTCAAACACCTTATATACAGTAAATGGCTATATGTACGAATATCTTCTGTGCTACATAAATATATTCCATAGAATATGTATGCATAGGGTGTACTAGAAAAAAAATTATTTGCGGAAGTATACAGTGTTGTCGTTGAATGCGCACATTACTCTGAATTAAATCAGGAATTAAAAGGAGAATCATGCAGGTCGAGTGGTACAGACCGTGTATACGCTAAATTATTAATTATATCCTCTGAAAAGTTTGTAATAAAGTTTCAGCAATTGCTAATATTATTATTCATGATTTATGCAAAGTGAGTTATCAAAAATGTAGACCATAACATATTTATTGCTTTGCTTCTTGCTGAAATAAGTGAATTAATCAATTATAATCAATTACTGATTTACATAATAAGCGAAAAAAAGGTATCTAGGTAACTGATCTGCAGCTGGCGTATAATCGTGACACCTCGACATGATAAATATTCAAGCCTTTCATCGGCTGCATTCAGACAATTCACTTATTACTGCATTGATTTATGATCTGCGGTTGCACCGCCACAGTACACCAAAACTTCAGCATATCGTTTCATTCATAAATCGCCGGTAATCGACAGTTCGATAAATCACTGACGCGTCTCAGCGATTCCGCACAAGCATGTCGTGGGATGAACGGCTCTACGTATACATGAGGAAAGTTTCGACTGCGTCGCCCCCCAAATCATACCCATTCATAAACATAACTTTGGTTTTGCGCTGGTCGTGAGCACGACCTCTTTACGAGTATTTCCTCTTTATAGCTAATCACGGGAAACCATTGACGTCAAATTTATTGCATTTCATTTGGACCCTAAAGATTTTCATTGTGTCTGCATTTGTCTTCGTGTCTTAAAGATGTTGCATTTTGTTAGGGTTGGTGTTTTATAGTGATTTGCCCAAAGGGATCCACGAAAAAAGATGCTGTGATCCTTAATATACCTCTATTTATGCATAAGAGTCAAATCTCATACACAGAAAACAGAGGATTCGAGCAATTAGCACAAATTACCATTTTTATTAAATAAACGGTCTGAAATAATCAAAATTGCTATTTTTATTTTGATTTTTTTTTGAATTAACAGAAAAAACTATTTACCTTTTGAATTTGTGCCATTTCATGAAATCACTATTTAGATCATAACTTTCGACCAATAAAATAAATGGAAATACTACTATTGATTTAGAATCAACCCACTTTAGGCCCCGAAATTAATGGGGCGCCATCTACAGTCAAGATTGTCTAAATTTAAAATCCACAAAATACTGTGCCCGATTTAGTCCATGTCGGAAATTGGCAATTTCTGTACGGGATAAAGTGTGTTTAGTAACATACACTATATTTCACAGCATTTTTCACAATGCAAAGTAGCAGAAATTATCATTTAAATACATTGTAACTATTGCAACAGTTTACTATCGGGAATTACAATTTTCATATGCATTTATGCCTTCATGACATGACAAGAAAGACAATTTGAACATAGCACTCTTCAGTACTATTTTTAAATGGTAATACTTACGTAAACATAGTAAAAATTTGAAAAATTCCATATATCATCTTGTTTACCATTTTACATGACTATAACTGAAAGGTGGATTTATATACTGACAGGTATGATTTCCAAATATTAAAGCGTATCATTTAGAAATGGCAAAATTTACCAGATAGAAGAACCGCGTTTTATCACTTGGTCGGGGCTGAAACCGAACGCGCACCTCTTTCAACGTGTGATAGAAAAAACAACGAAAACCCTATAGATATTTTTGAATTTAATTCAATCTCAATTTTGACCTTATTAAAACAGAATATTTTTTGGTTTTTACTTTTATTTTCGAATGTTTCAAAGTTGAATTATTGAGCACCATGCCGTTTCTCACAATTCCAAAAACTTTCACTACTTAGTATATAAGCAATCTTCAAACCCCTTCTCTCAGCGTGATTTCTCGTGCAAAGCGTGTTATATGTATGTGTTTGCGCACTATGTATTTAAGTACAGGTTAAATTAGCAGTCCCTCAGCGAATTTGTATTCTAAAATGTTATGTATACAAAAAAATACGAATAATGATAATGATAATGTGTGTATTCATGTGATATAAAATTGTGCAGTGTGAATTGACGGTGATTCACGACGGGTTTAGGAACTTGTACTTTTCGTATTTTTGTCCGTCTCATTCTTTTTTAATGTCTCATAATACATAAATATATAATTACCCAATTTACCTAAATCTTAAAAGTTTATACTAAACTTTAATATCGGTTTGAACGTATTATGTAACTAAATTTATATCAGTGCAGGGATAATATTTTACTATTTTAAGTAGCTTATATTGCCTCTTGTTATTAGCACCGATATACGTTCAAGCGACAAGGTAGTGGTCATATTTGCCATTTTACATAGTACTCTCTTCTTCTGAATTGCATATTTAGAGAAATGGTAAAATATACAAAGTGTCCTTTTAGAGTTCAAATCATGCATAAATAATTGGCACTCTTCGCTCTGTTTTCGAATGAAAATGTACCATTCTCTTTTTTGCGTGTAGAGTCCGAGACCGTTTTCTCCGTTAGATCAACAGCGGGGAAACCAGCTTAGAGCCTTGACATCTCCGTCAAAATGTGGAGACAATTGAAGAAAAAATATAAGTTTTGTTTTATATCTAGGTTCATGAGTACAGATTCCGGTAGATGAGATGAGTTCGAAGTAAAGAAACACGTATCAGCGATGACTATGTATTAGTGTCTATAAACGAGGAGAGGGAGAGATGTAACGTAAATAGAAAGACGTGCACGTGAAGTTCGTATGTGGTACGCGGGCATGAAAACGCGCCAGCGGATGTAAATACGGAGAGAGCCAGGGTCGAATGATCAGCCATAAACTGAGTCAGCGGCAGAGGTATTGTCCTGCAGCACCTCTCTCTCATCCTGATGCCACTGCCGGTCACCGCAACCTTCGGCACCTCCACGGTTTTCTTGACCTCTCGGCGGCGATATTCCGCTCTTCCGAAGACGAGTGCAGCGGGAATCAAGAAAGAAGGATCGAGAAGCTCGAGACCGCGTTGAGGCTTGATGAACTATCACATCCTGCGATTCGCTCGGCTTTACCTACTTGCAGGCTGAGCGACGCCAGCTCTCTCTTTCTCGCTCTCTGACTCCGTTTCTCTGTTCGCTCCGGTTTGTCCTGTACGTGTGTGCCGAGCATTCGTTCTATACGTCACTCAGCCAACTGAAACAACGGAGAATGAATTCCGTGTATGTATATTGATCAAATGTTACCAAAAATGCCAAACGCTCAACTTGGTCGCGCTGATAGATTGCCTGTTCATTAGTGACACTGGCACATAGAATTTAGATGTATATGTTACATACGAAGCAAATACGAGGTATTTCAAATGAGAAAAACGAATCGGTTAGGTTCGTCGTGGCGCCTGTCAGACCTACAACCCACGCTCCCTGCAAGTCAAAACGCGACACACGTATCATCTTCCTCCTCAGTTCTTTCATGGGAGTAAGAACATTAAGGTTATAGGTTAACTTCGCCTTCATATGATGCCCGATATGGATGCAAAGTAAACCAAGAATTTGTCGAGGAGTTTTGGTTTGCAAATAGTTTTTATGGTTATAAAACTAAGTATAAGCTCCGTGTAGAAATTTGGATTAGATATGTGTTGAGTCCTGGCAGCCCTGTCCCATCTAGATGGGACACGCTACAGCTGCAGTTGAGAACTTTTCTTGCCAAAAATTTCACGTTTAGGTTCTGGCTAATTTGTCTATTCGGGTTATATATGGATCACATGATTAGTTTCTAGCTAGATTACTTAAGTAAGTAAACAAAAGTAGGCGCTGATGTATATAGAGATTCTACTGTAAATAAGACCATTTTTACATGAAGATTTGTTGGTATGAAGAGCGCCAAGCCAGCAACGTCTTCGATACAATATCTTTCCATACTCAAGTAATCCGAATTTAGAAAAGATTTAAAGACATACCAGTTATGGATCGTCATGCATGATTGAATATTCTCACTTTTGATTACGCTCAAGATTCCGTACAATTTAAAGAAATATGATTACGAACCTAACGTGACACCATACTTATCTCCAATGATAGTCTCGTAAACTCAAAAAAAAATTTGTAATCGCTTACCTCCCAATTTTAAATAACCTATGTTTTTTCTTTTTGTTTCAGGTAAGCTGGCTTTTTAATTCTGAGACTTTCATGCTACTTTCCCGCTGCCTCTGCATAAGTAGATAGAAATTTTATTAGAAATTGTAAATGTTGTTCACTGTATAAAGAAAGATTGAGGGTGAAGAATAATTTCATAACCGGTTACTTGATCTGAACCCTCGATTGTAGAATCCAACAGTTTTGATCTTAAATTTTGAGTTACGAGTCTGTACCAGTTTTAAAATTTTGACAGAATCCTACAAACGCCCTGATTAGTAAGTTACGATTAAAAATTAATATAAGAGCATCTGAATTCTTTCATTTAATTATTATAATATAGACAAGTATTATTATACTGTGAATAAAAAGTATTATTCCGTAAAGGTAGGAGAGCCTCCACCTGTTTAGAACCGAGATTCCGGCAGGATCTCCCGACAGGAAACCGGTACCAACCCTGGAGGATTAAACCCGGCGACCGCGCGGAAGATAGGTGAAATTCCCGGCCGTTCGCTCGTACATTACCCCTCTACATCCTCCCTCTCTTGTTCTCTATCTCGCCCTCTTCAACCCTATCCTCTTCTCTCACTTTTCCAACCCTGACTTTCTCTCATTCTCTTTTTCTTCTTTTTTTCTTCTCTTTTTTCCCGCCTTTTTTTCTCTGGCAACTCCAATGACAATTCCATCGCCTCGTCGGGGTCGACGAGCTTCCTTCGCGACCGGGAGTTGCTACGGGCAACCCTGCCAACGAGGGTGAAACTATTGTCCTGCAGAATGGGAGGAGGCAAAATGGGAGAGAGGAGGGCAATGGTAGTTGGGGGTGGATGATGAGGAGGGTGGTGAGGGTGGTTAGGGTGGAGGTGTGGGACGGGGTTGTTGGAGTCGTGCGCACCCTGTGCTAGGAGCTCTCCACGTCGGGGAAAAATTCAATCCGCCGGTTAAAGGAGATGACGTGCTCTCTTCGTCAAGGTGGTGGTGGTAGTTAAAGGGAGAGCGAATAAGATATACGCCGGAGAGAGACAGAGTGATGCGCCCTAGAGGGAGGAAGAGGTTACAAAATTACCAGCCACCCCGGTTCTTTCTCCTTCGGCTACCCTCTTTGCACTTCTCGTTTCCCTCCTCGTGGGAGAGATGAATGGGCCACGCGACTTCAAGACGGTCACCGATCTTGTACCTAAACAAAAATTATAGAAAGAGAGCTTATCCTTAGGGGCAATTGTTCCCGGAATGTAGTGTTACAAATTAAAATCGGAGATTGTTTATCACAATTTAGTTAGTTATCAAAACTACGAATGTTCAACCTTACAAACATTACCACGATTCTTAAAAGGCATAAAAAATAAACATATTGAATTAAGTAGTGAAAATGTATAATAATAAAAAAACAATTATATTTTAAAAAGTTAGCATGTACATTTTAATACGTGGAATGAAGGTGTTTTAGTTCAAATTTCGCGCCACATCGACGGAGTTTGCGCAATAGTTATTAATGTGTATTTTTAGTTTATTTGTTTTAATTTTTGTCTTATTACGCAGCCAAGAGATGCGCCACTGCGTATGCGGAGAAAAATGGAAGGTCAATTTAGCCATCTTTATGTGCAGACAGACTATATTGAAGAGCAGAATTAGTCATTTTAAAGGGTCGAATCGCTTCTCCATAGAGGTTCGATTTTATCATCTCACATAGTCGGCTTGATGTCCTCGCACTCTCGACCTGGCCATCTTAGGGGGTCGATTTGATTATCCTACATTTTCTATATTTGTTGTACTTTTTCCACTTATTCCAGTCTCTCTCTTATAAGAGACTGGACATTATAAAATTAAGTGGAACCTGTAATTGATATAAAACACATAAATTCTGAAAATATTTTTCGTTCTTTGTGGTTAGCGAGGTGTATGGGACATAATTTGATGTGGAAAAACTGTACACATTTATAATATATTTAAAGCACGAAAGGGTAAAGACACAGCGCGACGTCACTGTAGTGAATTGTCAGATTTCAAACATTTGAGTGAATTCAGAATGAAATCTCGTTACTTTCTGCATCGTCAATTAATATTGAAATTCTAAGCACGTTTTCAGTTTAAACCGAAACGGTGATAACAAATCTGAGCGTCCAGGTTACGTCTTTATCTTTGATCCGTTGGAAGCAGGCGCGGATCCACAATGGTGGCGACTTGGCGATCGCCCCTCCCAGGATTTTTTATTACTTTTTTTGTGTGCGTGTGAACACAACATGTCTATACAATTTTCTAATCCCCCCCCCCCCAGGACACTTCTCTGGATCCGTGTCGGCTTGGAAGCATTAAATGTGACGTTGAAAATTGAGAAGGATAAACTTAACTACCTAATATTATCATGCACTTTACATTTATTATTTGTTGTGAACATTTGACTTACAAATTTAATAATTTTAAATCCAACACACCAACGGTAACTAATCAGGTTGGCCCTCCACGATGGGTGATTTGCTCATCCTTGAATGGTCGACATGAGTGAAAACAAGATGAACGTAATGAAATTTCCGAAGTTACCTCGATTATCCCTGATAATGTGTCTGGCCTTCTTATAAAAGACAGACTGCCCGTAAAATAAGAGTCTCTCAGACTATGTCGAAAAAAGTATGGAATGTTCTTTAGACTATCTCAAAGAAAGGACCGGCTCTCTAAATTTTGACCATCTAAAGTTGACCATCCATTTTTCTCCGTATAGGGATGTAAGTCATGAAACGCTTCGTTGTCACTTTGAATCTTTTCACGTGAAAAATTGAACCGTTTCATGGTCAAAGTTACATATCTTTCAGAAAACATTGAGGGAAGAGAGAAAAATTATTTTTCGCATGTGCATATTGGAGACATTCAAATGCTTCACGAAATTTTTCATCGTTCCTGCCGCTCATATTTTTATTCATAAATAAAAGCTACAGGTTGTTGAATTTCTTCAATTATTCACTTTTTTTTACCAATTTTCCAATAATATTTTCAGAAAATGTCTAAAAATTTCTGACTACGTTTTGAAAGCATGTACGTATACGTGTAATAACATTCAGAGCACGTTTGTTTGTAACTACTTGAGGGAGCGTGTGATACAGAATTGATACTTTGATAATGAAGGAAAATATTAGTGAAACGTGGATGGGAACGCAATGAGAAAAAGCACATAGGAGTCTGTAACTTCGAAGTGGAGATATCAATAATTACTGGGCTCATGAGTCCTTTTCTATTTTCACGGACGTCAGTTTCAATTTTATTCTAATCTGGTATCGGCTTACAAATTAAATTACAGGACGTAAATTCGCTGAAACTGTAACGTTATTATTTCTGTGTTCTGCTTTTCATGGGAAAAATCATATTTCGTTTAAACTTTTTTTCTGATTTATTTTCTATTTATTTCGCGGAGCTCAGATTTAAAAAAATATAATTTATTAATTATTAATTTTGAGCAGCACATAAAATGACACAGCTACGGAGCGTATCTTATCGCCGATAAATATGTATGTGTTTACGTGTTCATACCCCTTGGCCCGCCTGTACTACTGTACCTTCCCCTTCTCTTTCGAGTCTTCCACCTCTTGCGTCTCGTCAAGGTTTCCTGATAAGAGAAATGTTCGTTGCTAAAGTATAGTCGCTTAAAATTTCAAACACGAGTTGTAATTACGATTTTTCATTTTAATTACAACCGCAAGCTTCACTTATAAAAACACATTTTATAATTCACATTTTTTTCAGTTAATATTTGTATTTTTATTTAGGTAGATTATTATTTTACATTAAATTACAGTAGTAGGTTTTTTTCAAAGGCTTATATCGCGTGTCCTCTGCTTAGATGAAATATTTTTCATGTTTTACACTTTTTTTTAACTTAACGTTGAAGTTGGAATTTTTCAAACGATGTTGATGGAAGGGCAGTTGTTATGTTTTCAGCATTGAATGAAGAAAATATTTATCTAGATACGAACGATACAATATGTTCTTGATCCGTATTCAGACCAATACATATTTTCTTGATTCAATGCTAACTTCTTTTCCGTGTATGAAAGCTGATTGTTACTCGTCAAGGAATTCTGGAAAGTCAGGGAATTTAAAAATGGTCAGGGAAAATCAGGATATGCCAGGGAAAACATAAAAGATTTAGAGAATTTCCGCTGAACTGAAGTTGGAGTTAATTAACTTCTTCTGTATCACTGTTGTCTCTGAAAGGGTTTCAAGATCAATAAGGGAAGATTTTTGCATTAAAAATTGATATTTGTCAGAGAAAAGTCATGGAATTTTGAGGTTTTTTTAGCAACCCTGATATTTTTATGGTAAATAAATATTTTTGATTCAACTTGAATTAGTGTTTTTAGGCTTCCAATTTTCAAGCATTCTCATGCTCTGAAAGAACGCAATGGAAACCTACTTTACGAAGCTCTCTTCAAATGAACTACTCAAAAATTATTTAATCGTAAACTGTCAAACGACCCTATTGCATCAAACTTTAAAAGGTTATAATGTGGACTTTAAGAAGCTGGTATTATTCAAATTCATTCTTTTTACATTTACCCCTTAAATTCCGTTAATCCAGCAAGAAAATGTTATCTGGATTCGCGCCAACTATTTTCATTGCACATCTAGTAAGCTCTTATTGCTGACGTAGCAAAAGGGTTGCCAATCTAGCGTTTCTCAGCCGTTGAAACTGCTCTGCATAACTCGATTTCAGAAATGAAAATAACCATTTGCAATTTTAATTGCTGTTTCTCCCATTTTAATTTAAAAAATCATGCGATTTGACTAAAATCCCAAGTCTCTTTCTAGGGCTTATTCTTGAGATAGATCTTGATCTAATCTTCGTCAAACAACATGGCAAAACATGATAAGTACTTAAGATAAAATACACCTTATTCTTGGGCGAAGGACGTAATTTAATAACGACAAAAAAAACACTTGAAGGTCAAAGAATGAAAAAAGGTTGATGTTTTATAGATTATCAACATTCTGGTAAGGGCTTATAACTTTTATATAAATGAATATTTAATCCTACTTCGATATAACTTTGTTCTACCACAGTAAAAGTTGGGAGTAAGTGTCAATGTACGCATGCGCAAACACAAGGCAATATTTACATTTTCCTTAATTGTTTGCCGTTTAGAAAGAGGTCTGCACTTTTATTTTAATACCCAAATGCCACATACATAACTGGCATTTCGAAAATAGTGCTTTAAACTAATACTTCAACACTGCGTTATCAAGGACTCATATAATGCGAATAACAGACGTCGTCGCCACTTGTTGTCACTAGCGCCCCTAGCGGCCGCAATTGTTAGACTCGTCGTGCTGTTTTGGATGCAAACATGTTATTGTTGCTGGATGCAAGCCGACGATTTTAAATTAACCAGGCCTTAGGCTTAGAAGTAAACGTGGACAATTGCCCTCACAATGTGGGTAAACTGAAAAGAATTCCCGAGATGTTAGAGTAAAGATTATCCACCTAGGATCATTTTTGTTGCAGGTAATCTTTACCCTGAAATCCGGGTAAAGATTAAACTTTTTTTCTTGTAACATTTTGTAGGTGTAATTTTGAACAAAACCAGGCAAGTCACTGTCATTGTAAATAAATCCAGTTGTGTAGTCGAGGCCTGGCGGGACGTGGCGCCGCCAGGATACTTTTTCCAAAGATCTGGCGGCGGCAGGCCGCTTTTATATGGTACGGAACATTGTCCTAATCATCAATCCGTTATGAAAATATATTTTTGGTAATGGACCATACATTATTTTGATTTTGAATTTTCTGACTGCAGTCAAGCATGTTAGTGCGATTTTCCCAAATTGTTAATTGATTCTGTAGATCGAATTAATTCCAAATCATGCAGGCAATCCATGTTAAAGTCAGTCATTCTACTCAAATTTGTTGCTTTTTAAAGGTAATAAGACGGCACTTATATTCTCGATGTGCTGAAATTGTTTTTGGACAAAGCTATGAGTGTTTGGATTTTAAAAATTGAAAGCGTGGACTATCAAAGAATGGTTTACATGTATCTTAAAAGCGTGATATTTTTATATAATATATGTAATTAGGTATTCATCTTTTTATTTTCGATTCTGGTGTAATTTCTCGTCCTATTTCAGAATTCATTCGAAATTCTTTAAAAAGTCCAAAAGTGACAAAATGGGTAAAATAATGTGAAAAATACAATTTTTGGCCCTAGCCTATCATTATGCCATTCAGAGATTAATCAATATGTGCTTTCAAATTCAGAAATCTGTAAGCTACGTGGCCAGTTATTATATTTACTATATTTCAGATGCAAGCTCAATAATTCAACCATTCGTTTATGCTCATCGATATTTTCTCGTGGCCAGTTATTATGTTTTTTTTGGCATTTTTAATGTTTTAAAATATAAATGATCAGGGTGTCTAGCGGATCGGGAAATCCGAAAAAACCTCGGGAATTTTATTTAATCAAGGAAAACCTCCGGAAGTGTTATTTTGGATCGGGAATGTTTTCTTCCATCGCAAAATCTACTTTTTTCTGCTTAATCTTCTTTTTAGTGTTTACTCGAGCATCAGAGAAAGAAAAATCTGATTGCTTGACGTATCGTATATATGATAACATCAAAGTTTTTCGATGAGTGCTTAATTTCTTTATATGTTAATTACATAAGGGTTACAATTTATTTCCTTAAATAGATTGAATAGTTGCAGAATTCTCTATAAAAGAAGTTGGTACAAATATTGGAAAAATGACTTATTTCTTTTTGACTTTAGCGTTTCACTATGTCAACGTTAATAAATCGATGTTTAATTATACTAAAATCTTCCTAAACATAACATTAATATTATGGATAGTTTACAGAATTATTTTGGAGTAAAATTATTTTCGTAGTCACAAAAAATTCAAAAGATTTTGAAATGATAAATCCTCAACTCTAGAATGTTGAATCCTCTTTTTGATTAATAATCTTCTTTTAACACAATGTAAGTGATATCTATGAAACTCAAAACTTTTATTACTATCATTTAGAAATTTTCATCCAAACATTTTAGGGTGGGACAGGTGCGTTAATAGACATTTTGGATACTTTTTTATTTATAATTTCTAAACGAATTCTTAAAACTTTCTTGTTTTAACTTTAAACATATTGCACCCTACAAGTAAAAATATTATAATTGAAATTATCCCAAGGACATCGAAAAATGTTTATTGCACCAGATCTTATTTCAATTAAATACATATTTAAATTTGCACTACTTTTTCGATATCTTCTTTTAAAAATCTACAGAATGACTTCATCATGGATCACTTTATACATACTTCTACATACTCTAATCTCTACATACTCGTGATCAAAAATATAGTTTTTGTTAATATTTATCATTCCAATCTTTTAAATGGGTGGAATGATCTCAAAATTCTGTATAAAAATAAGCCCAGTATAAAGCCAATTTTTTTATTTTCAAAGCAGATATTGCGAAAATAGTATAAAGTTAAATTTTTTCTCAAATTTTAGTTAAAGTACAGTGCAAGAATTTACAGTTGTAATAAAAAAAGTTTGGAAAATTTAGAAACATCTTATCTGTAGGCATATAAAAATAAAATAAATATATATTTTGAGGGACTTTTATAGGAACTTAATGGTTATATGTTTCATATATTCACAAAAATGTTTTGTTTCAAAAAAGAATACTGAACATTTTTCAACTTTTATGTTACAGTTTTAAGTTCTTGCAATGTGATAGGATTTTTTCATAAAGATTTATACTAATAAGCTGTTGCGTTACGGTAAAAAAATTGCGTTAAGATGAGCTTAAGAGCGTTACAAAATGTTGATTATTTTGGATATTGCCTATAATTTAAGAAAGAATTAAAATTTACACTTTTTGCAAAGTCTACTTAATAAATAGGCTAATTGGCTTCATCCTGGGCTCATTGTATACATAATTCGAAAGAGCATTAAACCATTAAAAGAGAACACTGTTTAGCTCTTTCATAATTAAGATTACGAGAACTTAATCAGTTATCAAAAAAGCGATGATCAAAAAATTGTGTGCAGCAGTGTATCTGTATAGTTGGTTTGAAAATCGTATTTCTGCTTGTAGGTTTAGGACAATTTACAAAAAAAGACATGTTTAAATTTGTCGCGGGGAAAAATGTGGTCGGAAAAAAGCCGATAAACCCAGTGAAAAACTCGGGAATAACATTGTCTGATCGCTAGACACCCTGATTATCTACTGCTTTCCTATGTTTATTTCAATTTTTAATATATTTGTTTTATCCATGTCGGTAAGTGTGTATTCTAAAATTTTCTTTGGCACTTATAGTTGATTTACAAAATGTCAAATTTGAAAAATTCCATATGTGGATAATCATTGTACCGATTACTCTACTTGATCCTTTTTAAAAGGAAAGGTTTAAAGCAATTTAAATATTTTAAAAATTAATAAAATGTCAGTTCACAAATGATTTAGTGCTTCCTCTTAGAAAACCCTCTTAGATCCATTGATTTGCAATCAAAGATGTAATAATTTTTAAGTAATAAAAACCTGCCTAAAGAAACATTGAGAAACAGTAATCCGATTATTTACAGCCTTATTGTTTGGCGATTAATATTGGAATATGACTGTTCGCTTGTTGTACTGTCGACCGAACCGTGGAAGGACACGGTGAAAAGAGTGCAACTGAAAGAAGAAGAAAAAGTAAAACAGGAGTGTAGAGAAGGACGAGAAAAGGAAGAAGCACTGGTAGAAGGGTTGAGGGAGATGCCAGGGTACACAAATAAAGGAAAAGTGGCGAGGGAGGCAGTATCTGAAATGTAGGCCTGCCACCTTTCTCTCTTCCCTTCTCCTCATCTTCATCCTCATCTCCTTCACAATCCTTCTTCGCCACCTCCAGCACCTTCTTCTCCTTCTTGATCTCAACCTGCCACGCGCCCCACCACACCCCCACTTGAGCGTGTTCAACCCCTTCTACTTACAGTCGTCTCTGCACTTCTGCGTCCATTGGCGCCAAACAAGCGCCTGCTTAAAGATATCCAGCGAGTTCTCTGTTTCCATAGTGATTTTTCGCGAATGTTACACCACATAAAATTGACAATAGTCACGTAATCGGCCGGAAAAACACCCTATCTCTCAACACATCCGATTGGAGTTAGTCACGCGCAATGAATCTTAATTTCTTTCCGCCACAGCTGATTGGGCACCTAATTTTTTTGCCAATTTGTCCTCTCTCAATTTAAGACGTTTTTCATTTTTTTAATATTGTACACTTCTTTGGAACTTTCACCATCGAAACGGCTATGCGGAAAAACTGCATAAAACTTCTCGCGAGCACATTCGGTTGGCGAGCGTTGAACTGTTACGAAACGTGACTTTTTCGACTTTTTAAACTAAAATTTAAAAAAAATTTTTTTAAAATTGAAATCAGAAACCCTCTATTTTAAAGTTTCACTATTGTTGTAATAAATATCAATACCCTCTCAATTGTGTTACGCAGTTTTCAATTCACCCTCTGTTAAATATTGAACAATCAAGATTTTAACGTTGAAAAAATTGTTTCAAACTTTCTTATAAGCTTGCTTTTCAGGCAAAACACAGTTAACGGAAAGATGGAGAGGCACCCATCCGAACTCTGACCGCACTGAAAGATGCTTAACTTTTTTGATCGCAAATACGACGCGATCAATAGAACCAAGCTCATGCTTTGGTTTTCAATTCTTCCTCCTTTTTTTCATGTGACTTGTTTTTAATTTCTTTTGAACTGAAAGAAATTTGACCGCCTCAATATTTACATTCAACAAACTATGGAATAAAACCAACTTCGTGGGTGATTGACGTTCTTGCGATGAATACTCTGCCAGTTTGCGTCACGAGAAAGTAGAAATCTGTCCGTAACCAGTCGACGGCTTCTCACGATGTCCTGCATGAACTATTAAAACGAGACTTTCGAAAAGTAATGACGGTACCATGAGGTCTGGATCATCCAGTTCGCTCCCTTCGCCTCTGTAGCTGTCCACAGAAAAAACTTTTCGCTCTAGTAGCAAATTTCACTTTGCTACTTTTATCCGTCTCGTAAAGTAAAAAATTCCCTTAGCTGTATAGTGTATACTAATTGGCTGGTCTTGTAAAAACTGTCCTATTTGTTGTTCATAAAAATAAGACATTAAATTATTAGTATCAAATATTAAAATTAAACATAATTAAGAAGTAAATTCTGCATGTTTATAAGAAACTTCCACCATACAAAGAATTTTATACCAAACACGTTCAGCGCGTTTGCTAATTGAGAAAAAGTGCGAAACGCAACAAGCTTGCGCTTATGAACATCCCGCTCGAATCTTGAAAGTCGCAGCCTTGCCAAGGTACGGAGAGATCTCGGGAGAAAAATTACAGACTTGGAAGACGGGTCAGGAGGCTCGAAGTCGTCCCTCGGAGGATCATCGCCCCAGTTACGTCCTTCTTCCAGCAACCTCCTGCCGTCCTCCTCCACCGCCTCTTGGTTGCTCTCGAAGTCGAGTCGCAGCTAAAGACGAGTTACTCGCAGTCCCTCTGCATCTGCAGGACCGTGGCCGTAGGCAAAAATTGTACCGAAGTGAAAAAAGGGGAAAAAAATATTTGGTGTGGTGGAGAATTTGCGGAGGAGAGAGACGGGAGAAACGAAATAAAGAATAAAAGAGAGCTAGGGAGAAAGAGAGAAAGAGAGAGAGACGCTGGAGAGACACACGCGGCAAACAATGGCAGCGCGTGCACAGACTCTGGTGATCCCCCTCTCTCTCCATTGTCATATTTCTCTCTTTCTCTTTAATGTTCTCTCTCTCTCTCTCTCTCTCTCTTATTTTCTCCATGTCTCTTTCTCTATTCCTGTCTCTATATTTCTCGGTCTCATTTGCGCGCACACGCAGGAGAAATATGTAGCTCGAGTGGTACCGGCCGGCTGAGAGAACGAGAGAGAATCAGAGGATGAGAAATGGAGACTTTAGGTAAGGGGAAGAGGAAGGGTGGAACAGGTTCCAGCCAGTGGTGGGTGGGTTTGGTGGGGTAGAAAAGAGCGAGAGGAGCGATTGTGTGGGACCAGGGGCGAGAGGGGAGAACTGGAATCCTGAGTAGCAACGGCGTAGCCGCGAACCAACGAACCAGGGTTCAAGCTTAAAGCGATAGATCACTCTCTCGCGAATACGTCGCCTCGTGCCGTGATGCTGCATGTACCTTGAACAGGCAGCTCAAGGAAAGCCTCGATGCTTGAGCTTGAATCGGGAGACAGATTTACTTTAATTTCCTTCTGTTTTTTGGTGGGTTCCTGGCAAGCTATTTCTTTTTTCAGTTAAACAGTTGTTGCCATACGTAGGATTCTATATCAGTATATTATAGCTAGGTTCTAGCTCTAGCGAGATCGTCTTTATTAGGTCCCAGTGAGTTTTACTAGTCAATTTTGTATTTATACCAGGTTCATTGATTTGGCAAACATTGACACTGATCTTGAATTCGTGAGTTCTTCTATTTTAACTGGTTTTTGTTGAGAAGCCTACTAAGACCTATTAGTCTAGGACCTAGGTCCTAGGAGACCTGACTAGTTCTGCTATGTTTTTGACGATTGGTCCCATCCAGAATTCTTCAGTTGGGTAATAGCCAAGTATTCTAGTCGAGTTATCTCAAGCAGAAGAACTCACCAATGCTCGGTCGTTGCTCGACTTTTGTATAGCACACAGCACAAAAGTATATACTACGTATTACCAGATATCGTAACCCTTATTCGGTAGCTTAAGCCTCAGTTGAAAATATGTATTTTCATAGGTGATGGTTAGAGAAAGTATTTTGGCAGCATCTGGAGTAGATGAGGCAGCGAAAATTTGGGTACATCAGCAAAATCCTCTGAATCAACTAAAACTCGTGTTCCCGCAAAATCATTCTTCCTGATCCTAAAGGCTTCAAAATAGATTAAAATGGGGAATAGAGATAGTTTCATTAGTTATAGCCACATTCCTGAATTTTAATATCCTTCATTTCAATTTTCTCGTGAAAAAGGAAATTATCTCCGCCTTAGATTCAAAATAAGTAAGACATGTTTCTAATCCTCTTTAAAAAGATTTTAGTTTTTGCGAAACTGTAAATCTTGAATATGTTGCGTGGAGAGCGTTAGAGTTCCCATTAACTTGATCGTTCGTGATCCCCTGGTACTTCGAATCATAGCACCTGTCATTAGGGATGATAACGTGGTCGTATTTCTTGTCAAGAATAACATACATGTTAAAGGAGAAAATAAAATGTTGGCTCCTTTCAACTATGTTGAAAACAATCTCATAATAATTATAAATAAAAAAGAAATAATAGTTTCGAATTGACAAGTGAGGATATCTCAATATCTGTATGCAGTGCGCAGACAGGCGGTAGAGTGTAGACTGATCACTTAGTCAACTTTTAAATAGATGCTAATGTTAACCACTACAAGAATTATTGTCATTCGTATCTTGACTGAGTTGTTAGGAATTACACGCTTATTTGTATGCATTCATATTTCTCTTTGTTAAGTAGTTAGATCCTTATTTATGTGGATCTAATTTATAACATGGTTTTCGCTTTATAAAGCGAAAGACATGTTATAAATTCCTAGGTAGTAGAAGGGAGAAAAGTTGTATCGCTCATCATAAGGTATGTGTGGAGTCAACGCATTGCTTTTAACGCTTAATCCCTTGCGTACACACTTTCGCCTTAGCGAGCAACTCACCCCGACGAGTTTCCGGAAGCTGCCCGCGGCTTCCGGGAAAACACGCGCACTCATTCGACCGCTTCCTCCTTCGCTGATCGTAAAGCAGCAATTGTAGCAATTACAAAGTTCTAATTAGAGATGTTGAAGCGCACTGGTCATTGCCTTGCATTTCCATGCGTCATTGTCCTTGTTGTAAAATTGACCAAACCTTTTTCAATTTACCAACATTTTCAACCTGAACCAAAAGTAACAGGATAAAAACGAAAAAATTCATCATGATATAAAATTTCATATAGGATATCATTCAATATTAATCGAACTGATCTGGCAGATCTAAAAATCAGTTCAGTTTCTCGTAGAACAATCTTAGAACATATAAGTTATTTATCGAACGTGCATCACAATTAGGAAATGAACAGAAAATAAATTTCAGTGGTATTTATACTTAACACTGGGAAGGCAAGGGCGGTTAATACTAATATTTAAAGTGCGATGACGAAATGGTCGAAAGTCTCAGGGGCATTGTCCCATGAGTACTTTCATCTTTCCTTTTTCCCTACACTCCCCTTTCTCTTTATCTCATGGAGCCCCAGGAGAACTATAAGATCGGAATGCGGGAAAGTCTGAATTGAAATTTTTTCCTTTGTTACGATCCAACTCAAGTACATCGAGTGTTAGGAGTACGTTCATTTTCCTTCCAGATATCCCAATGCACAGTTTCGGTTCATAAGAGGTAAATTTGATCACACGGTTTCTCTCGATGTATTTAATCTGTACGCCGCTATGTATGGTCTTGGTTATTCATGGTGGTCGGGTGATGGGGTGCCGGGTGGGGGTATGGTGTACCACCACGAAGGGTGGTGTGGGGTGGGGGCGAGATATTGATCAAAACCTACCCTGGCACCAACTCCTCCTCATTCCACCCCCTTCCTAACCCCCTCTCGAACCCGGCCGAGCGCAGCCAGTGGTTCTCACAACGAATCATTTTTTTCAGTCGTACAACTGCATTTACATACACATCTGCACAAAACTGCAAAGAGTGCTAGTGTTCTGCAAAACAACCAATTATCAGGCTGGATTCTTGAATTCCTGGGGTTATTACATCCATATTTGTCAACATCGTGTCCGTTAATTAACATTTTAGTATTTTATATCTCGCAACATCATAATGGGATATTAGTTGCATATTTATAAATTTATTTTTTCCTTATAAACTTAAAAGATTTCTAAATAATTAATGCAATTACTTAGGGGAACTTGTTTTAAATACGTTGAAATATCTTTATTTTATCTCTAAAAAGTATCCTTTTTTAATTTTTTGTGGAAGAAGGAGGTATTGCTGATTGGGCGGTACAGAGTATATGTGCGAAGCCAATCAGCATTCAAAGCAAGCAAGCCAGGATTGGCTAAAACAGTTTTTTTTTCAGTATGAGGCGTGTCAAGGTCACATATAAGTTTTTGAGTAGCGATTTCGAGACTTTGTTAGGTTTTTTTTTCACAGAAAATAGAAACCTATTGAAACAGCTTTATTTAAATATACTAAAATCTTTAGAATTGTATGGGAGTATTAAGAAAGAAAAAAAACATCTGAAATGCATGCAAATATACCATTTGTTTTTAAAGTCAAAAGTGCAATCCATTTGTTTTTATTACAATCTGTGAGTACAAAATCAATTCTAATTGTTTATTCGAATCTATTTTAAACAATTGTAATTATACGAGGACCAATGTCAGCGGGTAGATCTAACATAATGTCAGTTTGTTATATTTAATATTGATTCACCTATTCAAAGATACTTGACACATTTTTTTCTAAATACCTAGTAATTGGGGTAATTGCATGACTAAAATCAAAAGTCACGCACGCAAAAATTCTACAATACCTTTGTGTGAAACATGTGATGATACATTATTATAGCAATCATTCTAGGAGGCAGATACTAATATAGTCTGGAATAAAATTAAATGCAGTGACAAATAGTCAATCAAATTTCAATAAATATTTGTCTAATTGTTTCATGGTATTTGCGTAACCGAAAAAATTATTTTTTTTTAGAAACAATTTTGCTTGCTTCGCTATAGGGTTCAAAGGTTTGATTGAAAGGTTTGTGTTTCCGAACTGATAAAATTTTGTTTGTTTAAGTTTGCAATATTAATTTTAGTTCACATCCTAGATGTTTTCTCACTCGACAAATTCGAGCACGTATAACGGTGCTTTGAGTTTCATGCACGCCGATAAGGAACAGAAAAATCAATGTTTACCGGGAAATTTTTACGATCGCGGTCGCACGCGCGCGTAAAAAGCGGACACGACCGCAGTACGTACATACCTATACACTCGCCACATACATAAAACTCACGTGTACTGCGGATATTATGAACTCGCTGCTATCGTATAGTTCGCGTCATTAGTTAGTACTTTCAACATCCCTCGCGCGGAAAAAATAACTTTATATGGTCCCAGCAAACAATATGATCTTCTTTGAAGAGGTTCGTCATTTATGTATGTCTTTTACAGACGGTTTTCTCCACTTTTCATTAAAAATTCGGTATATAAATTGCAAACAAACATTTTAGAATCTACTCGCTTGATCTAAATTAGTTAAATTTAACTAATTATAAGCAAAATTTGACTAATTGTAGAAGCAAGAACTTAGTAACTGATAATAATTGGTCAAAAATAACTAATTAAATTCGTTACTTTCGTTTAACCAATTCAATTAGTTAAACTCTACACTTGGGCCGTGGCGTGCCACCGGTCGCCATGGTGAACGGTAGCAAAACTACTAATTGGTTAGTCAAAATCTACCAATTGGTGAGTAAACATTTATTAATTGATAGTTAAAAATGAGACGCTTTCGGAGAGACACGCATGTCTGTAACGCAGACACCCATTGGTTCTTTATATTCCGCCTTATTTCAAATGCACCAAGAAAAAAGATGAGCAAAATACAATTACTATAAAACAAGTTTAGCTAAATTCACGACAGTACTAATAAAGTTAACTGAAATTTAAGTTGATTTTACTAGATTCAAAGTAAATTGAACTAAATTGCATCATATTCTTGATATTTAACTTTGTTTCCAGTGTAAGAAAAACAGCAAAGTTTTAAACCTATTGAAAGTTTTAAAGTAATAACATCAAAAATATCAAGTGAATAATGTTTATTTCTAAGACAATTCAACATCAATTCAACACATAGCAGGAACGGGGGCTCTAGTGTTTATAATCAAATATTATTTAATTGAAGAAAGCATATAATTTTAATAAAATCTCTTATTTTTAAATCTTAGAACTCATTTATAACATTTTCTGAAGCTCTAAGAAAGAACAATCGTAAGCAAATAGTTACTAAACTACAATCAAAAGAAACCTTTTACACCGACTTACAAAATTTGTACCAAAGACCGGACTATGTGACCCTGAAGGATTTTGGTGTCCTGAAAACGAATCCTTTGTCTAAATCTTTCCTATTTATGTCAGGTTTTGTAGATATCCTAACATAAAAATACAAAATTTGCTATGTTTAGCCGATACTTAATCGAGCCATTCAATACACGAAATCGGTTACACAAAGGGTCGAATGGACTTCTTTTTCTATATCCACACGTTAAAAAAAAGAGGACCATTCCATTTTCGACTTTCGAGTTTGATGGTTTGAACACGGTCTTGGAGTGCCACTGCGCAACCCTGACGTCTTGAACAACAAGAATGAAGGAGACAGCAGTTTTCTCCATCTCTTCCACTCTCGTTCAAACAAGCACGGTGCACACTTTTGATTTGTCATCATCTGTGGATATCTTTGTCTGTGGAAAGGTCTTAACGGCATCGGCCAATCACAGTGCGGTACTTAAGGCGCAGTACCCAACTCGCTAATTCCAAACGGATTCAAAAACAAAATCTTAAAAACACAAGTTCAGCTTTTGTATTTAAATGTACTTGAAAAAAAGAGTACAGTGTAAAGTGTACTCAAATTGTGATTGTGGTACTTACGTACTCAAATTTCACGAAATGTACTTTTTGATTACAGTGTACTCAAAAAGGGCAACTCTGACTTCTCTGTCTTTCTTGCTCATTAATTGTCGCGTATATAAACAAAAGAGAGCAAGTGAAACACGATAAACGGTAATTGACGGAAAACCGTCAACTGCTTTCTATACCATCTATACCAATAATTAAATATGAAAATTCTATACCAATAATGTAATCAGTCAAACTCTTACGTAACATAAAAATAATGAGATGCAGTAATCAATATGTTAAATATACAATAAACTCTACAGCACTTCTCGCTACGACACTTCTCGTTTCCTGAATTGTCCTTCGTTCGCTTGCCCTCACTCCTTGCTTCATCTTATACATACAGATAAGCGGCCGTCTACGCCTACCACACCGAAAGCGGCTTGACGCAGGAGAGAGGGTTATCTGACACTTCCTGTTCGCTTCCCCTACAGCAGGGGTCTTCAGCGGGGAGAGATTGGGTCCCAAATACTCATTTGCAAGAAGTTTCGTTTTCAGTACTACGCCGCCACACTCAGCACGTAAAAATTCCGTCTCACTCTTACAGCTGAGTAGAGGGTCGTTTTGGTGGAAATGAAACTTGTGGTAAATGAGTATTTGGGACCCAATTTCTCTTCGCTGAAGAGCCCTGCCCTACAGCCCCGAAAACGAGGAGTGTCGTAGAGTCTAGTGTACTTAGCAAAATACACAAGCTGCACGAACATCGAACAATAGATATAGTAGAAAATAATGAAAATCTTGAAAAATTCAAAATTCTCATAAATTCTCTAAAGTTGCACGGTAATTTATTTTAACGTTACCTTCTCGGCAACGTTACCGAGCACTAGAATATTACCGTGGTAATATTACCCACTAAGAACTCTACTCTCTGCAGGTATCTATTGGACCTTAAGTTCTAAATGATACCAACTTTAATTTGAGCCGCAACTTTAGTGAGTCCCCAGTTTTTTCTGTCAATACTCTGGGGTTCTTCTCGTGAATTTCCTAGATAGCCGATGTCTTCTTTGAAACCCACTCTCTTCTATTCTTGAAAGTCTGTTTTAGTAACATAATAATGTTCTCTTTTTCTGCGTCAACGTCTTGACAGTGGTTATGTTTAGACATTTAATAATGAATTGGTCGTTCTCGGAAATGGCTAATAAAAATTAGTCATTTTTTGACTAATTCAATTGGTAAGGTACTGACAGTGGCCCGCTGACTAATTCATTAGTCAAAAACTTGAAAGTAACTAATTTTTTCAGTTAAAATTTAGTGTACTAATTGAATTAGTTAAATTTTAACTAATTCAGATAAAGCGAGTAGAGCATTTCGTGCATTCCAGAAATTTCTAAAAGAAAAATATCTATTTTATATTCCTTTATTACGTGAACAAATCATTCAGTAGTAAATGTCTTTTTGTTTCTTTAGATCTTTGTTTTTCCTCACACATTTAATCATCGCTAAGAAGCAGACTGTCGACGCTTTATTTTTAACCTTCCTCGAGGTGGTCCATCGACTAGTCGCTCTTCTTCGAGGTCTCATTCTCGACGTTTCTAATCGCGTGCTCATGAATCAAGATTTATAGGAGAACTTCTCTCTTTGATTTTCTAAGATTGAATCTAATGATTATTTAAACGCTTTAAATAGTGTTCATATAGAGTTTACTCTCTAACTTGAATCAGTGAGATTTCACTGTATGTCAGTGAAAATGCTTAATAATTTGATTCTGTTTTTAATTAACCCTTCTTCACCGTGCTTTTAGAATTTGAGACGGTAGTTGAAAAAAGTAGAGTAGATATAGGTGATGCGCGTGACAGGTTATGAAATCATGAATTAATAACTCTATTTACATTCTCGTCAGACAAGTAGGACAATGTGGATGCAAAAGCTGTCGTCAAGGGGCCTTTTCATATATTCATTTTGCTTGAATTCAGAGATCGCTATAGGCCTATCGCTATAGCGCTATAGTTCGGAGCGTGTAATCCCCGTGGTGACGCCACTTAAGAAGCGCGAAAACACATCGTGGCGCTTTGATAGTCGGTCAAGGTGTACTAATTGTAGACAATAATAAATCCATTGTAAGTACCGTGTAATTTTTTGGAGTAACCGTGCCAATAACCCCGAAATTTCCCCATGGCGCCTTTACATTACACGATAGATCGGCAAATTAAAAAGGGTTTTAACCATCAACATTAGGGTGGTCCAAAAATTCGACTTTAGATTTTTGTTGATCGTTACCAAAAACTTTCAATTTGCCCCTCACCACCAAATCCCCTCTGTAGTATGTTCAGAAAATGCCCCAAAATAACTCATGCTTATGATTGTATTTTGCAGAATCTTTTCATCATGAAATACTTTTATTCGAAGAGTGATAACTTTTCAAAAAGTTTTAAACTACATAATTTTTAATTCTTTAAAAATTTATTATTTGTTAACAAAATTTTTTTCTCCCTGCGTAAATTGTGATAAGTTATTTTTTTGGGATAAATGATACAGTTAATAAATGCATAAACAAATTGTTATTGTTTCAAAAAATAGGGTATACAGTCTGAGATAAGAAAATTGTGGCGTCAAGACGCATATTAATGAAAAATATTTTGATGCTTTTCTCAACTTCGATAACGTTCTATAAGAGATTCATCTTTCCTTTGAAAAGGCGCAAGTGAATGATTATTAATTGTTAAAAAAATTATGAAATATATTTCAAAAAAACATATTACTATTGTCTTTCCTTATTTTTGTTATTAATTGCAGAAATTATAACTTCTCACGATTTACAGAGAAAAAGAAAATTGGTTAGACAAAAAGTACTTGGAAACTGTTCACTTAGCGAATAATGATAATTCATGTTAAAATTTCTAAACAATACTTTTATTATGATGAATTTGGCGTAAAACAGCTATTTCATTTTTTAATAGATTTTCCAGGCGGACTATAAGATATGGAGGGGGGGGGGGAGTTATTGTGTGGAAATTATTCCCTAAACATACAGTAACAGTTGAGCACCAATGTAATGAATTCATTTTCGATCGTAAACAAAAGGACATTTTCTCTTCATATATCTGAAAATTTAATAATTTTTTTATTAAAAAATATTAATACAAATTTTGGTGTTAAACCGATAACTTCGGACAAATAATTTTTGAAGAACAAGAAAAAATCTGCCCAGCCCGGATTTGAACCGGGAATATCACTTAAGAGTGGAGCGTTAACCAATTACGTCACCAAGACTTTAGTAGATCTTCTCTTGTTCTTTATAACTGAGGTAGATTTGGTCTTGTTCTTCAAAAATGATTTGTTAAAAGTAAACGTTAACATCTTTAAATGGTAATGACATCTTTCAAAAAATAATTCGAATAAAAAAATATTGTAATTTTGTACTACTTGGAAATTTGTATGAAGCATACTAGTATGTGCAAATGTCGTCGTGCCGAATTTTCCACGTCTAATCAAGAGACAATGTTTTGCATTTTGATTCAAATCTCGTGTCAAGCAACCCGGATATTTTACCTTTCTCTAAGATTACTAGTCACAGCGCGTAACAATCTGAACAAGATACATTTTTGAATCATAAAAGACGATGACAATCCAATCGAGGTATTTTTTTTTGTTATTGCCCTGGGCATTTAAGCTGCGAAAACGAGGATCGAAGTCCTCGGCGATTAGAGCAAAAAAGAAATCATCGACTACTCGTTTGTGAACAGACAAATGGAGTTGATTTATCGAAAGTCGAGAGAGCACTCCTTGAGAGTACCACACTCATCTTTTAAGTAGACTACCCTGTCGCTGACGATACGTAATCTTGTACCGGAACCAAGAGACACGAATACTGGCTACTTTAAGAGCTTCCGAATATATTCGGTAAATTTATGACTATAGAGAAAAAAATCTACTTTTGTTGAAAAAAATGGTGAAAAATCATTAAATTATTTTCGAAACTAAAAGCTAAGTGTTAGATCTATATTATTTGTTTATTGTCGATAAAATATTTTGAACAAAATATTTGAATCAGGGTGGACACATGTTGAGGGAAACCTGAAAATCATCGAAAAGTTCGAGATTTAAAGTAAATATACGTAAATTCACGGAATATAAGGAGTATGTCTGAAACCTTTCACACTTTTAATAAGCAAAAATGATACGATTTCTGTGGACATAACATTGGAAATTTTACTTTATTACGTAAAGGTATATCTTTTATCTTATTATTAGATTATTGTTATTACTATTATTATTATTAAAGGTATATCTTAGTGTTATTTTTTTGTCACAGACTTAAGATGGTTACTGCCCAACATATTGAAGGCAATTTTGGTTAGAGTTGGATTTTATATGTTTTTGCATTCTCATCAGAGAAGGTATTAGATTTGTGTAAAATTTGAACCTCCAGTTTTTGTTAAATGTCCACGTTTTGAGACCCCTTGAATCCGAAAAACAGGTTTTTACGAATTTGTCTCTATTTCTGTCTGTATTTTGGATAAAAATTCAAAAAGTGAGCACGTTTTGAAAACTTTCGAGAGCACTTTTTCAAAATTCAAAAATTCTCTGTAAAGATATTCATAGTATTCAAAAAGTCAAACAATTGATCCTAATGACTTTTTTCATAAAGCCAAAAATTAATAGAGATATAGTATTTAAAAAATGCTTAAAGCACACGAAAATGAACATTTTAGGCCAAGAACGCATGATATGAAAAAAAGTCAAGAGAAGAAAAATGTTGCTTTTTGAATACCCTCCAATATTATAATAACAACTTTTTGAATTTTCTTGAAAAATCAAAAATTAAAATTTTGACAGCATAAGGAGTAATGGAAAATCCAAAAATTACATTTTTCGGCGAAACTATAAAAAATACGGTAAAAGATGAGTAGACAAGAATTGTGCATTTGAAAAAGATCTACAAATTTGTAATCAATCACTTTTTGATAGGATGCGTAGTTTTCACTTGAAACGTGAAAAACTTCATTACCAGTATAAAAAAAGTGTCCGCTGCGTGGGCATATTCTCATCACAAATGTTGTCTTTTAATTTCTTTTTTGTCTCGTGTTTGGGGTTTCAAAAAATTTAATTTTTTTATTTTTCTAATGCTATTTTTACAATTGAAACGATAAATAGAACTATCAAAAAATAATTGTGATAAATTAATTCATTTTTACATTCTCATCAGAGAAGGTATTAGATTTATGTAAAATTTTACCCACCCAGTCTTTGTCAAATTTCCACGTTTTGAGAACACCTGAATCCGAAAAACAAGTTTTCATGAATGTTCCTGTCTATATGTCTGTCTGTATGTATGTAATTATGCATGTATTTTTGTGTGTTCGATAACTTTTGAAAAAATTAATCTATTAGATTGGGCTTTGCTACACTCTTTCAGTGTCCTAAACTAAAGGTCAAGTTTTTTAGACAGCCATTTTGGATACAAATTGAAATAATTAGCGCATTTTGCATATTTTTTAGAACTTTCTTTCAAAATTAAAAAATTCTCTGTCAAAAAGACGAAGTCATGAATCCTCATGACTTTTTTCACAAAATCAAAATTTACCAGAGTTATAGCATTTACAAACTTTCAAAAAACACGAAAAGGAAGGTTTTAAGCCAAATAACGCACGATATGAAATAAAAGGCAAGATAATAAAAACGTTGGGTTTTGAATGCCCTACAAGATTATAATAACAACTGTTTGACTAATGTTGAAAAAAAAATTAAATTTTGACAGCATAAGAAATAACAGAAAATCTGAAAATTACAGCTTTTCAATAACAAAAGTTTTTTTTTTAAGAATGCGCGTTGCTTTAAACGAGACAATTAAGCAACATCTGTTTTAATACCAATTTATGTTATGCATTGTAATAATATACATTTATGGAAATAACATATAGTTTGAGGGACAGATTCGAGTGCGAAGCACGAGATACGTGATGAGAATGTGTTCGTTAAAGCAGAAGGAGCTTTAATAAAAGAGAATTCACCATCACCAAATTACTGCTGTCGATGCTTTGACCTATAGTTTTAAAATATGTATGCACAAGTGCGGGGAATATACAAAGACCGAGCGCGTAGCGCAAGGAAAATACATTATCTTGTGTCGATTTCCAGAAATCTGTCTTTTATCTCATGTAATTTTGCTGGATGTTTCAATTGACGCTTTGGCGTAAATGTCCAATTCTCTAATAATCGCGGTTTTTAATTGTGTTTTTAGTTATATAAGAATAATTATAATGAACCGTGAATTCACTTCCGTGATAAGAAGAAATTGCTCGTTATCTGTCTAAACACCAGTGCTACAGGAATACTATAGAACCAAGCAAATATTTTTTGGGTGCCTTTGAAAATTATTCTCGAAAATATTCTAATTGTAGACAATAAATAAACAGAGTGAATGTTCGAGAATGTTCAGAAATAGAACGCATCAACAATATGCTACTTTTGCTTCGCGTGTTGTATCTATCGCCATTTATTAATACATATATTCACATATACATTATAGAGAGACAAAATTTTAGTAAAGCGGAACATAATTGCTGCACTTTGTTGACAATTTTAGTTAGATTATTTTCTTTGGCCAAATGTAACATATTATTCATGTAATTTCGGAGGGGGTCAGAAAGGCTTCGTGAATGTAGAAGAGTATCGAAACTCAATAGTCGAAAATCGATGTCTACCAGAATATCTGGTTGAGCTTCCTAGAACATCTGGTTAAGTTTACCAGAATGTCTGGTTATGTTGACCAGAACGTTGTATTCTTTAGCTACCAGAAAACTGTCTAGTAAATATTTCTGGTTAACTGGCAACTTCACAAAATTGTGAGAGTATTTCTCTATTGAGTTATATATTACAAAAGACTTTGTTTGCAAATTTTTTTTTTAGTCAAAAAATATAAAAATACATTTTTGTTTTAAATCTAATGCTATTTTTAACAGTGTAGCGGAAAAAAATCCCGTTTAATCGAAACACCCTAACCTCGAAATCAACACGACGCTATATTACCGCATTTCATTAAAATGTTCTATTGCACCTTTTCGACTCAGTAATAACTGGGACACTGAGAAACTATCGAAAACTCTGAAACTATACGGAAAACTGGAAAATGATCACACACAACTGATTTTCCACCAGGCAAGCGATTTTCTGCTACAGTAACCAAACGCAAATGCAACCATTACGATAAAAGCATAGGAATACGAAGTGCACAGTCCGCGCCGCCGCTGCTCACCCGTGATCACGGCGTCTATCTGCATTTCACTATTTTAATAGTGAATAAAATTCAGTAATTGAAAATAGTAAAACTTTTACTATTTTCCAGTGAAATTCCACTAATTTATTAGTGAAAACCTAAAAAGCCACTATTTCACCAGTGAATCGTTCAATCACTAATTCAATTAGTGAATTTTTCACTATTTCAGATTTAGAGAGCGTGTTTATTCACGGTCACGGTCGTTTTTATATTCGTACGCTGTCATTTTTTTCGGGATACTATTATTTTGACGAGGAAATGCGCTCAACAGTTTAGGTTGGTTTTGCTCCTCTTAATCATTGCTTAAATTTTAGATTTCAATAGTTTTTTAACGTACGCGAGCTTGCTTCTGTAAATAAATTATGTATAACGGTAGAGATTACAAGATCAAGAGACATCATTTTAAATCCTATATAATTTTCTTGTGATTGAACGAAATACTTCAGTTACTTTTTGGTCTAGAATATAATGCTACTTAAAAAAGAAAACCATTTCTACAGTATACTTTGCACTATAATAGATAGCTCGAAAAGGTTCTAGACGTATGTGCATAAATAACCATAAATCATTTTATTCTAATTAATTAAATTTTCAATGCGCTTTCGGCAACATATAACAGAATCCGACTGTACAGTAGTTAATGATAGGACACTATTAAGAGGGGAAGTTTGATAAGCTTATCTTAGCACTGTAAATAAATATGCTGATTCTAGTTTCTAATTTATGCTGACTTCAAAAGTAAAGTTCACAGCGAAGTTGGAGTCGAATCAAAAATTATTGATTTGGTAATAATAACAATATTGCATATAGTTCACGCCTTTGAAGATAATAATTTCTAATACTCGCCTTTATAGTGTATCGTAAAATTGTACTATGGTGTTGATTAAAGGTTCTAAAATTGAGGTTTCAATTAAAAAACAATAGATATCAGCTGATTTGATGTACAATTTGTCTCGTTTTGCATTGTAAATAATGACATGAATTGTAATTTATGGAAGAAGGATGATTGAATGATTTGCGTGCCAGTAAATAGATATTGACATGTTATGCAGGATCCGATTAATGAGTGTCTTAACGAGATTAACTGATCGATCAGAAGTCAACCAACGTCTTGCGTGTTGCATATCGTAGCATGAATCAATCGAAATATTACAAATCACAACCATTACAATAATAACAAATAAGGTTTTCAAACATTGGTTTAAGTTACTTACAGAAACCTATAAAATGATTCTGATAACATACGATTAAATAATAATCTTGTTTAAACTCTGAACAGCTATGAAAAAATTCTGGCAAATGTGAAACAAGAATAACAAAATAAAATATTCATGAGCGCGTATGATGATTAGAAACCTTTAATAGATCAAAGGTATTAGCTAAACGCCTTGTACTAAAACAGTCTTAATTCATTGTTAATTCTCTAACGAGATAATGTGTCCACTAGAAGGGAAAAGAATGACCGAAGGTAGTGAAGGGGATGCGGTTGTATCGGAGGTTTTAATAGCCCCACGTGGTATGTTTGAGTGGGAACAGGGGTTTAAAAAACTGTGTTAATTAATTGGCACGTAATTAAAACCAACGACGACACTACGGGTTTCCTCGTACCTTATCGAACGACACTCGTGCTATCATACCCTCTACCATGAGTGCCTATCTCTCTAAGACTCTAAGCTAAGCTATTGCTAATGACAACGAGTTAACACAACTCTTGGAAGTTACCTAGTTAATTTAGAAAAATACCTTTTAATTAACTGCTGTTCCAATCAGCTAATCGCTCTCTTCTGGTGTGAATTTTTAATTTTTGGATTTCTATTCTAATGCAACAGCCGAGCATTGGTCGGGTTCCGGCTAGTATAACTATTCTATAAATTACAGTATGGCGCTAGTCGGTTACTAACATTAGTATGCTTGTGACTAGAAGATCTTGACGAAGCCCGACTAGAGAGAGGACAAACTAGCCAAGACCCTATCTAGATCCAATCTAAATTTCTACATCGTGGAAAAATGTAAGTAAACGTTGGACTGGACGGTACAACGCCGTAGAGTTTTTGAGTATCACTGAAACTTTCGTCGACTATCCGTCCAGGAGTCGATGGGCATGCGGCCATCATCGACGAGGAACAATTAGAGGACAAATAAAGATGAGGAGAAGTCACAGTCGAGCGGGTTGCAACGAGCGTGTGTGTGATTTCGGTCACGCCGTGCGCCTGTACATTGACCCCCAGGGAGAGCATTTACTCACCGTTCGTTCCTTCGTTCCGTTCCCTTCATACGTATACATGTTCATGCGTTCCTTCTTGCCCAAGGAGGAGGTAAAAGGAGATAAAGAGAAGGAAGAAGAGAACTTGGAGCCTAACCTCGAGCCACGACCGTGCCTTGAGCTTTCCGACTCTGTTCCAACTGGTTCCAACTCTCTCGCACTCGTATTGTCGCCTCAGAAAGTCGTATAGTTGTACCGAGAGGGAGAGAGAGAGATAGGGAGAGAGAAAGAGATAGGGAGAGAGCGAGAGAGAGTTTGTGTAAACGAGGGAGTAAGCAATGTAGGGAGAGGTAAGAAAAGCGAGAGAAACAAAGAACGGGACGTTCATGTTGAGGAGGCTGAGAACTCAACTTTGCGACTAGTAACCAACGTACACTGGCATATGTTTATTGTGCATGTAGAAGGCTGCCTATGTGCGATGCCTAAGTGCGTATATGTTCGCCTCTGATTACGATCCTTGGAAACATCTATCCCCTTTGAAAGAGAAACTGTGGTAACATTATTTTCCCATGGAGTGCTGGACATCCCTGAAATTTCTTTATCAGGCCGTGAACTTTAAAATTAAAATCTTTCCAAATTATAGTCATAATCTAGAAAACTGATCAGGAAAAACTTATAGGGAGGCCCGAATGGGCTCTGCCGAGAGAAACCTCCAGAGAAAATTTTTTCCAAGTCATTATTTCCAGTTTAATCGTTTTGCTCAGAGCAAATTTAATTACACGAAATCAAGAAGCAAAAGGAGCTTTTAAAATGGAATTAAGTTGTTCTTTCACAAGAAATGTCTTAGCTGCTGATGATCTTTTACACGTGATGCTCCAATGATTTCTGGTCTTTCATCATAAGAGCACCTTCTGGAAGATCGCGTGCTATCAGTTTGGAACAGCCATCGATAGCGTATCCATTATCCTCAGAGGAAGAATTCTCGCATTCTATTGCAAACTACCAAGGATGACTCGAGCCAAGCAGGTAAACAGAAAAAAATCAGCGTAACTGGCTGAAATCACAACGATTTGTCGAGCTCTTGTGGCGTTTTGTAAGCTTCTGTCTTTTTCTTCTGGCTCGCTGTCGGCAACCGTCAACTCTCTTTTCTCTCTCAGCGTCTTCTTGGCGACTAACATAACTAGGTAATACCTCTGTCGGTGGAGATGCCACTTAAAGGTGGGTCTATTACCGTCTTCGGACAATGCCGTTGGCTTCTTTGGATCAGGTTAGGTCGGAATATATCTACCTGTCCAGGAGGGGAGAAGAGGGCAGTCGGCGGCATGTGGTGGGGCCTGAGGAGGCCCAGAAGGCTTGTGAAGGGGGTTGAGAGGGGCCCCGAGTGTCGCAGAGGCCAGATTAATGGTCCCTGGGAATTCTTGGTAGTCCATGCCGGCCGAAACGGCCGCGGCAAATCTGTCGCCCCAATGTTAGAAGGTCGTACGTAACGCGTCCGGAGATGAGACATTAGTTTCTAACCACCATCACCCTCGCCCTGGCAACCACAACCATGGAAAAATTTAATTTGTGGTTTCCTCAAAGGCCCAAAGAAATTCACTCCACGCTTAAAATTTAGATTACGCACTTGTCATCGCTTAAGCAAATATTGATTGCTTTATTACTCCAATATGTTTTAATCGTATAATATACAACATCTTTTATATTCCGGTTGATTCTTCTATTCTTCATCATCAGAGTTATTGCTTAATAAATAACGTCATCAATTATTCATATTATTTTTATTTTTATTTATTTTGCCGTCATCGGAATCTTATTTTGCCTACAGTACCTGGAAAACTTGAAGAATATATGGATTTTCGAAAGGCATCTTAAAAAGTTGAGGTGGAAATTGTGTAAAAATTCGTATAGAACCTGAAAAAGACCTGCAACTTCTTAAATGAATTAACCAAACGCATTGTTTTTTGTCTAGAAAGTAGACTGTCTGTTATATTTTTTTGTTAAAGAAGATGAAGAATATTTCAAAAGTTGTCCGTTGTAAGTTAGCATCATGTTTTTTTAAAATAATATATTCCCTAATTAGAGATGAAAAGTAGTTCAAATAATGTTCATAATTTACGTAATATGAATTATTTACGCATGAGAACAGAAAAACAAATGTCATATTGGCATCTTTGTCACATTTTCATTAATCATATTTTTATCTATCTTGTGTTTGTTCTTTTGCTTCTTACGTAATTAATGTACGCTCCAGCGTTACCAAATTATCAGATCCCTATGTAAAATGACTCATAATTCTTCTTTATATTTAACAACTTTTAGTAAAATAAAATATTTATTTCAGTTGATCGTTTAAAACTTGTTCCACACTAGATTTAAAACAGATTAAGTTCCTAGAATGAGAAATTTAACTTTTTTAAAATAAAGTTTGACCATTTTCGTATAAGTATTTATCGTAACTTCTACGAAATTGATGATTGCCGCTTGTTATTTTTTTTTGAATTCGGGTAACATAAAAATTTGTTGTTATAATTTAAGTAAAGTTTTGGACAAAATTGATTTAAACATGTTAGGTCAAGTATGAACTTTTGCTTACTCGTTAAACATATTTCTTCGGATTCTAAAAAAACATGATTAAAAAATAAACAAAAGGTCTTTCAATCTTATTCGCAGTTTATTCTTCAAACATTTGTGTACCTTGATGAAGAATTAAATATGAAAAATATGTTATAAAACGTAAAATAAATGTTAAATGAGGCCAAATATTTATAGTTTGTGTTTCAATCATTTTTCTGTATAGGACTAGTTTTTTCGGTTTCGACAATACTGAGGAACAAATCGAAAATTCAAATTTTGAGCCAACCCACGCAAAATATGGGGAAATTTTTGTGGAGAAGTTTCACGGTTTAAAAATTTGTACAACCTTTCTTTCATCCATTTTCAGAAAGAACTTCTCTTTTTAATATATGTATTGAAATTAATATTCAGAAATCGAAAGTTCCAGTATTACGCTAAGAGACGCGAGATACGTAAAAAAACTAAAAGAAAAATTGTAGGATTTTTTTTATCTATCAAAAATAATATGGAAGCAATAATCCTATTTTTAGCATAAAAACGCGAGATAGGAAATAATGTCTGATGAAAGGATTAGAGCTTTTTATTTTGAGGTAATTCAGAAAATAAGTATGCATTTAAAAATGCATAATCAACTTCGAGCGCGTAGCGCTAGTGTCACGAAGACGCATATAAATACTCGGATTTAAAATATAGGTTTTTGCTAAAGTTTCGTTCAAGTATTCCAAGAGCAAAGAATAAATTATCCGAGCGTGAAGCGCAAGTTCTAAACATGTCCGAGCGCAAAGCGCAAGATCCAACAGACGCGCGCTCAAACTTGCGAGGAAAGCGAGCTGGGCAGCAGGCAGATTTTTTAAATACAAATTTTTGAATTGAAAAAGTTAAAAACGTAGGCTCGTTACAAATTATTCCATAGTAATTTTGAAAGTTACTTCCTATGCTCCTTTAATAACATATATTCTTTCTTTTTTATTTCAGGTAAGATGTCTTTCATTCTGGTTGTGAGGCTATTTGTAATTGTGAGTTATACTTCTCCTTCCCATATGCATGCACTACTCTCGAAAACTGCGCATTAACTGAGCCCTAATAGAGATATTTTTGACATTTTTGTGAGAATATACTGCGGGAGAAGTTTAGAAAAGAATTTCTCGAATATTGTACCTCATTTTCATACAGTGGCATGACCTAGGAAACTTGTATAAAAAATCTCAAATTTATACGAATTAGCCTAAAGCTAAAATTTTCCAAGCCTCCAATGTCAAGTTGGTGATTACTTCTATCGACCGCGAGAGCGGTGGTCGTTAAGAATTTCTCAGATTTTGTTTCTCAACTTTTACTCGTGCGGAGACTTAGGATTCTTAAGGGAAAAACTGAAATTGACTCATTTTCAATTTAAGCCAATAAAACTTCAAAAATTTTCAGGCGTTCCCAAAATATGACAATAAATGTCCAAGCATGTCTGCGTCGAGTCTCAGTGGGCGAGCACCGCAGACGGCTCATGCTCGTTGTTGCTCGTTGTTTAAGCGGCTAAAATTCGGTGCAGACACGCTTGGACATTTTTAGTCGTATCTCGAGAACCCCTAAAGGATTTTTTTAGCTTTATTGGCTTACATTAAAGATAAGACCTAAAAGACTAACTGACATGAATTTGACATTTTTCTACAGCTTTCCTAGGCCATGTCACAATTTGAAATCGAGATACAAAATTCGAGAAATTCTTGAATTTGGTTCTTAACTTCTCCCGTAGTATATTCTCTCACTAATGACGAAAATATCTCTATTAGGGCTCAACTGACTCGAAATGCAATAAGCTTTTCAACGGGTTTTTTTTTTTTTAATTTCTCGCTCCATTTTTGAACGAGTAGTCAGATTTCAAATTCAGCTGTGATTTTTAATAGTACTTTCGCTGATCTTACCGACAATTTCCGACGGTAGTGTACGTAGATTAAAATTATATGTATAAAATATTAAAATGAGCAATATCTTTTTTTATGTATAATGACAGCTGATATCTTGAAACGATTTTTTTATCATAATAATTTTATTAATAATAAATTTATTAATTAAGAATAATAAATCTCTAAATAAATCTAAATAAGTCTAATCTAAATAATCTAAATAAATTTATTAATAATAAATTTATTTGGACGCTTTTTTATTATAAAATTATGAATGCATTTAGAAAATCATTGTCTTAAAAAACCTCCAAATTGTAAGCTTCGCGTTTGAAAAAGGGGTCTGTTTTGATTAGAATAATTAAAAGCTTTGGAATAGTTAAAAACCTTTAAACCGCTTACTTTTAAAATTATTTGCGAAATGAAGTTTCATTAGTTATAGTTCGCTTGTTATCCTTCCTTGACCATGTTTTCTTGATGCCAAAATAACTTTAGAAATTGAAAATCTGTAATAATTATCACAGGGAGTTTTTGATGTTTTTTTTTTTTAATGTTTGTACAGTCTGAGATAGAAAGAGCCCTGTGAAGCCCGATACGAAAATTTGAATTCTCTGTTTGCTTCTGTTCAGGTGGTCGTTTCGGTTTTGCTCGCACTAGAGTAGAAGTAAGCAACCTGACTCATTGCGGAGTAAATTCCTTGGAAGTGATCTCTGATTTTGTTATCTGAGTAGCCGTACGCTTCTCCGAAAAGGGGTTTGTGTGAATGTTTTATGTTATAAGAATTAGAAATTATATCAAGGAAAACGAATAAGTGGATTTTGAATGAAATGCACCAATTATTTTGCTTCAACCTAATTATCTCGTATTCAATTTGTAACATTGTTAGTACTCAAGAAGATGCATCTTCCGGAATACAGATGTATGTTGCTCATAAGTACATGAAGTTCGAGTGGAGGATGACTTCAGTCTCGTAAGTTTTCGATCTTAGGTAACAGGTATGTCGATTCACGGTCTTTCGACTAGGAGTCGTATGAGTCTGAATTATAAGTGCACAAGAAGAGGTTGGGAGCAAACGATGGCGTCGAGTGGAGATTTAATGAGGAAAGGGGAGGGAAAATACGCGTACATAGAAAAAATTCTGGTTTTATTCACCATTGCCTTGTGCCTCAGAGGTGCAGGTAGGCTTTTGCTTCCTTGTTAGAAATGAAATTACAGTGTTGCCCATTTTTTAAATATTGTAGTTTACGCTAGAACCGATTTCTCCTTCTTAGGTTCGATAATATAGAAGGCTAACGCGAAGAAAAGTCTGCTTAAAACTTGATGCAGCTCTGCTCCTCGTATACCTGGAATTTTCCTTCGTTATTGTGTAAACTGGAACTTACGGCCATCTGGCTCTCGTTGGACAATGATACAGCTCTTGTCTCAACCTTTACCTGGGTCGAAATACGGCCTAAGATGGTGAAATAGCTTCAAACTTACCTGAGATTCTACCCTGAGTCATGACTAATAAAATGTAAGGTCTTAGGTCGTGGTTAAAACCTCGTCATTACCTTTGTATCGGTTGGGAGCTACTGCAGATCAGTTTTTGAGGTTGACTCTTTATATAATTTGCAATGAAGGAATGGTAAAATTTACTATATACAAATCTGCATTCAACTATAACTCTAAATCTAAGTCAGTAAGTGAAGTCGACAGGAAATACTACTTGAGTTGGTGTCGCTTGCCTACCTGCTCCGTGTTATGCTTATGTCAAAACACAATCTGTCAACCTGGTTTGCTTTCAGCGAGTCAGGGTAGCAGCCTTTCGGTTTGCCAATCCAGCCGTTCTATTATCTCGGCTATTATGAACCACCAAAGGTGAATGACATTTGTAATCATTTATAGAGATTTGGTGATTAGTATCAATTGCATACCTGAGCCTCAGAAGTCACAAGTTAACCCTTTGTGACATATGTCTTTCTTTTCTCGCTACTGAAATGATCTGGAAAACAAACCCTTGTATGCAGAAGGTCTTAATATTTAAAATAGGTTTTATATATTTTTCTGATTCTTATCCTGTCAAAGGGAATTTATAATTGCAACTGACGAGGGATCAGTTTTATATTTCGTGTCACTCGACTCATAATCATATTACCGAGTTCCCTTGTGTCCTTGCATCTAGGATAATTCGATTTCTAGTTACTTTAGGATGCATAAAATTATGTAGATTAAAATTACTTTTATGTACCTTTGTAACACAGGCATAGAGTTGAAAAATATGGGAATTTAATTGAGTTTTCCATTTAAATCTTAAAATTTCAAAAATATATGCAACAATTCGGAACCATAAAATAGTTTATGCTCGATCGTGCCAGTCTCGTTAGATGTTCAATCGAGCTTTAATTCCATATTTCACCGACGCGGAAAATTATTTCGTCGATGGATGCAAGTGAATGGCATAATCTCGGTGATTGATCCATAAATACATGATTTTATATCTATTGTTTACATTAGCTTTTCTCAATATTGCAGTTTTTTCTCTTTAAATATATTATATTTCAAGAAACACTTAATTGTAATTTTCCTTTATCACATAAGAAACTCAATAAAGCTTTAAGGATGAAGATTTTTAATTAATTATATTTTCTTAGTTTATAATAAACGTACGTAACTGTGCGCGTTTCAATAAATCAATATAAATATATCCAGGAAAATTCTCGTCTCATATGAAAGGATAATATTCACAACCACTCCTACGCGAAACTTTCCCTGTACTACTTGTGCGTTCGGCGAAAAGAAACTATAACCCATTGTAGATATACCTACTACAGGTAAAGAGGTATAACTATTCGATAAAAATCCTTTCAAAACTGTTTTATTGCACTAGTTTACTAAATTTTTATATACAGTATTATACATTATATTGTAATCAAGTATTGGTTCATTATTGAGAAGACCTTGACATTCTTAGCCTTGTCTTCAAAGATGAGCTCGACACTTTTATTGAGGATAGAAACTCCTGCGAATTATATTTCTAAGTTGTGAGATGAAATTTTATAACAGAAATATAATTTTGAGTTAAGGACGGGGAATTTTCATGAAGGATTATATATTTTACTTTGGGACAAGCCATATTAGTAAAGATTTAGAATTTTCAGGTTGGACCAGGGAATTTTAATAAAGAAATTTAATAATTTTTTAATTGGGACAGAGAATTTCCTTCATTTTGGCTTGGAGACAGAGAACTTCCGCAAAGAATGAAAATTTTGACTTTTGGACAAGGCATTTCGTAAAGAATTATAATTTTTAATTTAGGACAGTGAGTTTCCGTGAAGAATTATATTTTTACTTTGGGACAGGGAATTTGAGTAAATAATTATAATTTTGAGTTTGGGCCGGGGATTCCCGTGAAGAATTATAATATTGAGCTTGAACTGGTTACTTCAGTTAAGAAATGTAATTTTAACTTTCGGATCGGGAATTTTCTACAAGATTTATATTTCTGAGTTGCGAAATTGCATTTCAGAAAAGAATTATATTTTCGAGTTTAGGGCAGGGAACTTCCATAAACAATTTTATTTTTTGATTTTGAGACCGTATTTCAGTAAAAAAAAAATCGACAGAAGAGTTATGATTTTTAATTATAATTAAAATAATAATTTTTTTAACAGGATTTTAATTCTGATTTAGACGAAGCGAAAAAAACCTTTTTTAGTTAATAATTCGTCATAATTTGAAAATTATCTCTTCTAAATGTTGGAAAAACAGAGTTTCTATATTGATAAATTATAATAGACAATTTTGTGAATAAATATAATTCTGATTTGGAACAGGTCATTTTGGAAATTGATTTAATTATAAATTGGTATAGGGCACTTGTAAAAGAATTATAATTCTGAGTTTTTACTGAGAATAAATTTAAAGTGAAGAATTACAAAAATGTCTTGGAACAGGTAATTTTTCACATGGAACAGGAGATTTTGAAAAATAATTTAATTTTGATTCATAAAAAGGTAGATTACCAAAACAATCCATATTCCAATTGAGAATTCGCCGTTTTTTGATAACAGTGTACCGAACTGAAAGTGTAGACAATTTTTCTTTAAAAAATGTAAGTTATATACATTTTCATCAAGAAAACGTCTTCTTTGGAAATATGAGCCACGAAAGGAGCTTGTGATTTGCGCAGTAAAACTCACCCTCAACTCCCAGGGTGGATTTCGCGGAAAATGTGGCCACGAAGGATAAATGAATACCATTATTATGCTGTAAATTTGATGTACAATTTGTCGCTAATAATGTATTTCTTTTCCTATGTACCCTTTTCAATATAACCGTTTAAAAATATGGGGGGGGGGGGAGAAAACTCGATTTTGCCAAAAAGTGCATTTGAAGAACGGAAAGGTTTTCTAAAAGTATGGATAGTTTCCATACTTACAAGCTTAGCGGTGCTACTTGCACCGAGGTCCGCCATAACTTTCCGAAACCATTTATTTTGCACTTACATTATTATAATAATATATATGTTTTTGTTAAAAATGTTTTCCTTATTTATTTTCTTGTTTATTTTACAAAGAAAAGTAAAACTTACCACCTTGGCAGCTAAAAATATGTACAAATTTGAAATAATTCATAATCTTTTGTTTCAATAAGTAAATTTTTTATTACCTATGTTTTCTGATTTTTGAACTTTTGGTTGCATACTTTCAGCAACACAATGTGAAAGGTTTCATAAAAGTCCGTGAGCTGATTCCGGTTTCTGACCTTTTTTATTTTTACTGTCTAATTTGACTCCTTTTTTATAAATTATAAATTTATAAATAATAAAAGTAGTTGGAAATTTAAAATAATTAACTGGATAGGCACCCTGGTTATGAAATACAAAAAATGATTTTCTTTATTAAGTTGTGCAATGCTCTCGTCTGCTGCGTTAACCTTGCGAGAATCTCGGCAGATTAAATCGTCCTTACAATTGGACGTCACACGCCTTGCGTTAGATCTCCTCTCAAAGCGTAACACCGAAACGTCGGAAAATACCTTTCACCACTTTTGAAGGTCCTTCAGGGATTGCTAGATGCCTACAAGAAATAGGTTAGCGTTTCACCCCTTGGGAGGAAGAAGGCAGTGATGGCAGCAAAGGGTTAGTCGCGATGTGTGGACGCGTCGGCTCTTCACGTGTCCACCCTCCGCACCTCTCTTCCACCACCCTTGCATCCAGTTAAGCGTCGTGCGTGAACATCCCCCCTTCCTCGTTGAGCCAACGTCATTTCCCCTGCACCCCCCTTGAACACCCCCCTTACTTCTTTCGCCCATGGCGATAGCAGCGCCACTACACTAGTCACTCCGCAGTAATGCGACCGCTTCCGAACAGTGTAGTTGCTTGCGTGAGAGTCGCTCGTAAACTTATCGTGCCACGCAGTTCCTACTTATTTGCTTCTATTGTTCGTAAATACTGTTATCATAACTGAGATTCAGTTTGAAAAAAGTTCCGAAAGCCATTCGCTTATCAATTTGTATCCAAATCCAGCTTTTAGACTAATTACCGGATTTCCAGAAGTTTATCCGAAGATCTGTGTTTTGTTTTATCGTTTTTTCCAAACATCGGGGGTTGCATTTTCTAAGAAATGCCCAATTTGAGAAGTGAGAAATGTTATCTCGAAAAAGAACCGGATACATGTGGCTCGGTTTACCCTCGCTCTGTTGGATATCGAGTGGTGACTTATCTCTGAAGGGATGATTTTTTGATTCGAGTTTTCTCAGGATCGATGCGAGCCCTCGAGAAGAAGGGTGTAGGGACGATGGGCGAAAGATGTGATCGCGACCAGGTGCGTCGCGACGTCGACATGACAGCCACGTGCCCTCTTGCCGGTTGTTAGAACCACACGTTAGGGGTGGAAAAACTACCCTGACTTCAAGGAATTTTGTGATACTATTAGTGAAGAAAGTGCAATATCTTTTCGATTTATAAGAAACTTAGCTTCGACGCCAAGCATTATTCACAAAAAGTTCAAGTAGAGAAATTCTAAGTTTGTAACAACAGTGTAGTGACTCCCTTATGATAAAGTGCAGTGCTTCTGAAGTGAAAGGTCAAAGACTCTTTAAAAACCTCTTCCGTCCCAAAAATCCTTAAAGTTTGTGTTATACTACTGGAATTATTTAACTTCCATCGTTCCTCCTCGTGAAAGAGGAGATACATAGTGCAAGTTTCAAGTTCGTGAGGTTGGTGAAAAGTTGAAAAGTGTCGTAACTTACAAAACACGTGCGAATTTGACGTATGGGAAAGCTCGTTATGTTGTGGTAGACAGCCACCATCAACGGAAAACTTAAGGAATTGAAAAAAGGTGCACTACGAGAAGTAGCGTGTTTAGAGGCCAACCAACAGCTTAAGAGTGTTGACAAATAGGAGCATCGTAGGACCCAACCAGCAAGAGTTGAATTGGAGCAGGGGCTCTACATATAATAATACCCTGTTTAGCGAGAGCCTTGGGTTTGGCGAGACGAGTGGCGTCGTGGAGGGGGGAGTAATGCCGGTGAGGGTGGCGCAGCGCCCCCCAGGTGGTATACTCCACACCGGCGTATCGGTAGCGCCGAGTTCGTTATCGGGCCCTGGGTCGTCGGGCCGGTGCCTCGGTGGGCCTGCGCCGGTCGGTTCCCCCCCACTGCCGCCCTCATTGGGCCTAGGGGGTGGTACGAGCGGCGTAAACACGAACGCTCCGAATCCTCTCCAAGCGATGGCCTCAGCTGCTGCATCGCTGACACAATTAAACAATATGGCGAATGGTCCCCTACCGCCCCTGGGAAGCGGACCCAGTGGACCACCTAATCTTCCGCCCCCGCAACCTGCTACCACACCTACACACGGTGGACCACCAACACCCCATCAAGGAGTCACGGGGCCTCATCTCAATGGAGCGTCCCCCAGTCCCCATCCAATGCCACCTCACGGTATGATGAGTGGCTCGCCTCACCCTTCTCACCCGCACATGGGAGGCGGTGGACCCTCACCGCATCCGCACCACCCGGGACCTCACATGGTTGGGTCTCCACACCATCCGGGCCCTCATATGGGTCCCGGCGGAATGATGGGTCCTGGCATGCAGCCGCAAGGTGGGCCGGGAATGTGCGCTCCTGGCCCCGCCGGTCCAATGGGACCACATCCTCATCCACAAGGCCCAGGAGTTCCAGGGCAACCTCACATGCACAACGATCCGTTTTACTGCTCACCGTTTGGTTCACCGTATTACAGGTATAACTCGATTTGTTTTTGTTTTAGATTTTTAAAAGTTCTCGAACACCTAGGATTATTTCATCTTATAAGATGGTCGATGGTGCTAAACATTCGATTCTTTTTGTTATTAATTGGTTACTTAATCTTTATCTTTTAAGAATGAAGCAAAATTAGATATGAAGGTGAATCTTAAAAATGTCTGATCGTATCTAGAAGAATCTTCTAATGCCAAATTTTTGATCGAGCTAGCTTCACAATACTACATTTCATTTTCAAAAAGTCTTCTTGTGCATACCTTTTTTTCTGCATATTTTGATATAACTGGACTACACAAATATGTCGAAACTTTAAGACATTTTTGCGGTTCGTTACCTCAGTTCTATGTCGGCTGCCCAGTACTTCCGTACCCTCGCAGCCTTCGTAACAGTATACGTTGAGAATCCGTTATCACCATCATGACACTGTCGGCCAGATTCCTACTCAAACTCAAGAATCTTCCGACAAAGTTAACCGATTTCTTGTATGCTCGCCAAAAAATGAAGAAGTAGATAAACTCATCTTTCGACCTTTCGAGTTATTCGAGTCAAGGACCGTTGGAGCAGTTGTCCCTGAAACTTTTGCCTTCCTCTCCAGTTCGAACACTTTCAAGAATCTTTAGCTCATACGACCGATTCTTCGTTCGTCAAATCGCCTTATTTGCAAATCACTGATTCTCATCCTCAAAAAATCTACTCGATGTTGAATAATAAATATATTATGTCATTGTACAAGAGCATTCTACAAATTTATATCAATTACATCAGTATTTTTATTAGGTTAATTTTGACGATTTCTCGTCACTCTTTGTAGAAAAGAGGTTTTTTGGGCCGAGATAGATTTTTCTTCTTTCTCCAAAAAATGACCATTTATCCTCAAAAATTACATGAAAATCATATCAACTACATTAATGTAAAAATCATCCTAGGAATCTGAATTGTGCTGGATAATAATTGATAATAATTCGTATAAAAGAAAATCAAATTGACATGCAGCAAAAATTACATTTCATTCAAGAGCCTGTTTTTAACGGAGGTCGTTTTATTTCTAAATTTCGAACATTAATTTTGGCTGTATCTTGAATCGTTTTTGGGTCAACTTGAACTCTCCTTTTTTCTGTGGAACAGGCGCCATGACTATTCTGCAATTCTCGAGGTCATTTGTCAGGTGCGGCCCAAGTATTCAAGAGTTTCCTTCGTTCAGGTGCTACGCAGATGGGAGGGAGAAACCTAAACGCAGGTGCTCCTTCAATCCCAAACGCGACTAACTTCCTTGATAGGGCCTTCAGTAACCTCCAGACACAACCATAATAATAAATTTTATCGTAATTTTTTGTATTCTTTACATTTACATTTCGCTCCACTCATTTTCAAATCTTCAGACTTACTTAGACTCTTATCTCTTAGTTTAGAATTTATTTTTAGGTTATCCTTGAAGCTAAGATGGAAAATTTTCATGTTACAGTCTTTCATATCTTGATAAAGCGTTAAAAGATTACAAACTTGTTTAAATTAGTCTTTCTCAAACCACGCCTAGCAGTAATTATTTGCGAATTGCTTTAAAGCGTTGTGGAATAATTTAGGTTTTAAGAAGTCTATGAATGTTTTCGTAATATTTTTAATGCGTATTAAAATATATATTTTCTTTTAATTCTAGATTTTATTCAAAAAACTTAGTTTGTTGACTAACAATAAGAACAGTACTTCAGATTAGGAGGGGACACTCGAGAAGTTAGTAGAAGATATCGGAAGTAAGGCAGTGGGTCTTATCTTATCGCAACTTTTTGCAAAGCTAAAGAAAGGCCTTGATCACCTCTCAATGGTCATTTTAAAACCTTGGATAGCAGCAAATTTTGCTCATTTCAAATATTATATTCAGATTATATGAATCAAATATAATATCGTAGGCTTTCTAGCCTCTGGTTGTCGTCCCGAAAAACTTACGGAGTTTGAATAGAAGGTTGACTGGTCGTCCCGAAATTTCGAGACAACTAACAATGCTTGTAAAAAATAGTTGGCTACTTATCTTGAATTTCGGGACGATGAGACACTTAGAATATTTTAATATCATTATTTAGAAACATCAAGGTAATTAAATTCTGCAAATGTGAAGAATTGGATTGTCAAACAGAAAAACAACAAATGGTCTGATACACAACTCTCTGACAGCCACCGCACATGCATAGACTTTATGCATGTGCGGTGGCTGTCAGGGAGTTGTGTATCAGGCCATGTCGTTGGTTTGAATTCCATGTGAAACTTCTCGTAGGTTCAAGCTAAATATCCGTTAGAGTGACTTTACAATTTTGTACATGGTGTCTCTGAAACGTGTAATTTTCTAAAAAGTTAATTCAATTAATTAAACTAAACATTTATTCACCTGAACTCAGTAGAATTGGCGTAAAATTGAGTAAAACTGTTCTTATACAGTTTGAATTTTATAGTTTTACCTCAGGGTATATCCTAAGTATTTTTTGTAACTACCGCGAGCAAAAAAAAACAACCGAAAAGCGGTAATACCTATGTAGTAAGATATATATGGCGCAGCTATCAAGCATCTGTCGAAAAATTGTAGTTCATACTTATTACCGTAATCCATTTTTGTAACTACCACTTTTGGTGTAACTACCCCTTAGGATATACCCTGTTTAACCCCATAAAATTTAGCAGAATTAACCTGCATACAATTTCCGGGCCGGGCTCACGTCCCTATTGACACTATTTCACCTCATTTTAGCGGTGCCACTATTTTTCACAACAACAACTGTTATTTATCTTATTATTACCTTACTTTCCCTTACGAAATATTGTCCAAATTCTTTGCTGATTAGCGTAATTGCGAGCAGAAAAATATTTGTCTTGAATAAATCGTTTCTTTAACACAACTTTTTTCATTCTACCAAAACTAACTTCCTTATTACGAAAATCGTTTTTAATTTAAAAAATTTTTCGTGGGGAAAAGAAGCCATTTCTTTGAATCAAAGAAAATTCTAAATGCAAAGGAACTTTTCTTTGAATGTAAGCAAATAAATATTTTTCTTTGAATCCAAGAATCTTTCTTCGGATAACGTACGACATTTTCGACTTCTGGGAAAAATTGTTCAAAATTGTGCTACAAATGCACATTTTGAAGTCGAAAACGTCTGATATCGGATCATTTCAAACTTCGATTATTAAAAATTCAACAAATTCATATTTTAAAGTATAAAATACCGAATTGAAAGTGTCAAACATTAAATAAGCTTAGAATGTAGCAATTTAATAATAAATAAGTTATAAAATTAGCAATATTTGAATTTAAATAGCTTCAAGAATAAATAATGCTAAATAAAAGCATTTATATTTTATTGGTCTAAAAAAATTTAAAGTGTTGTGTTCTGAAAATCGTTAATAAGAATTCAAATAAAAAAGATTCCAGTTGATTAATTGAATTTAGATGGAAAAAAAACTTTAATTGTAAAAAAATGCATTCGTGCGTATGAATTATAAAATTTCCTCATTCGAAAGTAATGCACCTTGATAAGCTAAAAGAAAGAAATATCTTAGGCGGGGATCAATCCTTTCATTGGAAAATAATTCAGATGTGAGCATCCGTAAAGCTAATCAGTTTTTAAATAATTCGATGTATTTTGAAATTTGTGACATTTAAAAACACTTCAAAATTAAATTTATCGTGTTTGTAGGAAATTTATTAATTTTATTATAATTAGTGATGTTGGTATTAATTTTGAAAAACTCGTTATTTTTTCATATAATTTAAATGAGAGTTTAATTATGCAATTATTATTCTTGATTGGATTTTTTTTTTCCTTTAAAATTCTCCAATTTTTCCAGAATCGAATTGTGAGCCTGAGGTTATTCATTTTTTTTAAATAACTTTTTAAAACTTTGGAAAATATTTGTTTTGGTATATAGCTATAATCCTGATGTAAGAAATTTAATTTAGAAGTTTAATACAATATTTTATCGAATGGTATAAAAATAGCACTTCTATAAATTCAATTTCGAATTTAAACAATAAAATCTTTTATAAATTCAAAATGCCTGCACAGAAAACAAACTTATGAATAAAATTTTATGTAATTTCTTTACCTATCCTATTTTTTCTATCCCATAGAAGTAGGATGTTCTGCTAGAAAGAAGACAATTTTCTTTACAAAATATTGTTTATTATTTTATGCATTTTTCTAGGCGTATAACGTTTGATCTTATTTTCTTCGTTAATCAAATACTTAACATTCTTAAAATACTTAACATTCCTTATATTAGCAAAGTTGACTTAATTTGAAAATTTTTTAATTCAGTAGAATTTACTTAATTTCAGTTGAAATTGATTGAAATTGGGAATATCCCCCTGGATTAAATAATTTGTGTAATTGTGTACAAAATTTTAGTCTCGAAGCGGTAACTCAGACAACTCATGCGTTCGCAAATATTTTGTTTTTAGTTTAAAGCTTTAGCATATCCTGTGGAATAGTTTTCACTTCTAAACTTCCGGTCTACTTCTTATTCCCTGCGTAACTTCGCAGCAAAATACGTATCATGCGTTAAACTCTGCTGAGTTTGCCACGTAACCCTGCATATATGCGTATCTTCATAGCTTGAAACTCGAGACCGTTCCTGAAATATAATACTCAAAGCACGTGCGTGAAGCTACAAATGCGTAATGTTTGCTACATTTAATAATTTGTTTAATTATATTTTTTGGATTCTTCATCTTTCAGGCCACGAAATGCCGAATTTTCGTGTCTCAATATAACTCTCCATTCACGCAAATCTTTACATTTCTGAACTCTTAATTTGCGTTGCAGATTTCAATCATCGACGAAAATATTTAATCAATAATTCAGTTTTCACCATAAGTCTGCGTCTAATATATGTATGTTTTAAACAGCAGAGGAGGAGATAAAGAAATGTATATCTAGGATTTATTTGTAGTGTTTTTTAAACAACGTGATATTTAACTATTTTAAGCTGTAAAAAGATACGAAATGCCTAAAAATCGAATTAAATAGATATTTGAACGAATTTTACAAATATGTCACATCATATTTACATGCAATAATAAATAATACGAATTTTATTGAAAGTACATTTTTATATTTTCGTTTATCATTTTGAATATTATTGTTGTTTTCAAGCCAGGGATTAACTTCATTCATTATTTAAAAATGGTCGTAGGACACGATGGAAATATATTTATAAAAAGAATTTATTTTTACAGGTTACTTTCCAATGTTAATTTGTTTCAACTTTAAATGTGAAAGAATGAATCAGTTTTTACAGACAATATTTTCACGCTCAATTTACCTTATAAAAAGTATATCTGTTCAGATAAAAACGTGTAATGCGAAGTTAATGCGAAGATATACGATTTTTGTTGTTTGGTAAAATTAATGAAATCCCGATTTTGTTTACATTTTTGACAGTTTCTTACAAAAGTACATTGACAAAATCAAGTAAATATTCATTTTTATGGGATTAAAAATTTTTTAACTACTATTTTCATTGAAAAACTCAACAAAAGACGTTCCTGGATGACCAACGGTGAATTTCAAATCTGGGTACACGTAAAAGCTATTCATGTCTTGAAATTAATTAAAACGTTTATTAACTTTTTTTTCAATCTATAGGAATGATAAAGTACATATCTATATGTTTTAAAAAACACGCTTTTCAATATTTACAAGAATGTAGTCATGGGCATAGGTGATAACAATTTTAAAGATTTTATTTGTCTACTTTAGCAACATTCTGTTAAAATGTTAATATAACATATTGTAGTGTGACTCATCCGCTTAAAATTTTTATACTTAAGATAAGAAGTTATTGAAAATAAGAGCGTAATTTTCTCCGGACAAGTTTTCATTGAGTTTTATTATTCTCACCAGTATATAAACAAAAGTTGTACATATTTCGCTTGGAAAATTTATTTTTCCTCGGAAGTACGTGCCTTGATAAGTAATTTACCTTCGAAATTTTTCAATCAAAGAGGTGCTGAGATATTTATATGTAAACATGTAAATTTTAGTGCCATTTTCATTTTTTATAATGTTTTAACTTTGAAACAGTTAACTGTAAAAAAAAAACTTTCAAATGAAGTGTTTTCTTAGTTAAAGCTTTCCATAAAGTATTTTGCAGATTTTGTTTTTCATTAATAATATATTTGTATTAAAAACTTGTTTAAAGACTAAACGATAAAATTTACGAAAAGCTACCCTACATATTCATAATCAGGTGACTTTTCTCGACATTTTTTTTCTAAATTCCAAGAATGGTATGGTATTTTAGAAAATTACAATTAATTTTGAATTGATATTACAATTTAATGGAATTTTAAAGGATTTAAAATATTGTAGGGTATTTTAAAATATTCCAGTCAAATTTCAAGAGATTAAAAAAATTTTCAGGATTTCAGATATTATCATCAGATACAATATAATTTCACGGGGATTTATAATATTTAAATTGATTCCAAAATTTGTGCGCACAAGATTCAAAATGAAGTTTTTTAAAATTCATTTTGAAGTCTTTTAAACTCATCGAATTCTTCTCATTTCCCTTAAGTTTCTGTAAATTCACTTCAATTGGATTGAAATAAATGGATTTTTTTTAAAAATTTTGAAATTCATCTTGAATTATTTTGAAGTCTTATGATTCGAATTCTTTTGAAGTCTTTTAGAGTCAAGTGAATACAAGTCATTATATTTTAGCACGTTATTCATATTAAACATGTTCAAAAGAATAATATTTTGGCCTTTATATTAATGGTCAGGGAACAAAAAATTAGTGAGAGAAAATTTAGGGAATGTTGAAATGTTTTGCGGTCACTCTGTTACCGTAATTAAACAAATCTATGTTAGGTGGTTTGGACGTTTGGTTCCTTTGAAAACCTCATTGACTCAAATGGTCAACTTTTTTGCAAGCATCCTTGAAGAGTACAAATTTACTACAAAATACTGCTTCATATTTAAAGATTTTAAATGATCTCGAAGTGATGTAAAATATTTTCTTTCTCGAAATGTTACCTGCCTTATGAGGCAGTTTGTTAGTGGCGTAGAAAAAGTAGCTTTGGGTCTCGCAGGTATATTGGTATTTCCGCGAGAGAGAGCGAGAGAGAGAGAGAGAGAGAGAGAATGGGGAGAGATAGAGGGAGAGAATGGGGAGAGAAAAGATGCTGAGAGGATTGTGACAATGAAACGGAAAATATGGCTGTAACGAAAGAGAAGAGTGGCACTCAGTAGTCCCCTGGTTCTCTCTTAGCTAGAAACGTCGATGCAGGTGTGTCGTTGAACAGGTGTATTTTGGCAAACGTTGCCCCGAATTACCAAAGTCTTGGGTTCTCAAATTAATGTACTTGGCTCGACTTGCTTATTCATCTCAAGAAGTACTAACCATATAACATTTAAACCCCTCAACAAGTTTTCTTCTCCTAATAAATCTCTTCACTTCCTTCTGCAAGTCTCTTAAATATAATATAAAGGCAAGAATTCCTCAGTAATCATTTTTAAGCAACATCTTTCTTTAATTTATCTGATGTTTTCTTTTTTTTCAAATTTATAATATCCTATATTTCTTATTGATAAATGATTCCTTGATCTGAACATTTTACGAGTCGAGATATTTATCCGAGAGCCATTGACTGTAGTGGGAATGTTGCAAGATGAACTTGCTTTTGAAAATGAATCTGTATTTTATTTAAAGAAAAAATCAAGTGGATTTAAGCATGCAAGACAAAAGTGCAAGTTAAGGAAAGTTTGAAAGAGAAACCCTCTTCGGGTGTGTCGAATGACTCAATGTGATTACTCTCTGATTCCCATGCCCTTAGGCTTAGGGTAAATTATCAAGAGACGCAGCTTTAATTTATAGTTGGTTATGTATGAAATCTCGAGATTTTCCTGCCATTGCAATTAACTGAAGTCACCACAGTGGCAAACGTGTTAACATATTATTTATTATTTGAATTACGTTATATTACGAGTGAAATTGATTAAACCAGTTAGTAATCCTTATTACTAGTTATTACACTTTTCGCGATCACATGCTGATAAGAATGAATTATCGAGAAGATACTGATGACTTACTTCAGCCAATGTAGCATTATAAAATTAATACTGTCCTCGCTGAGATCCCTTCTCTTGATCAATGAGGTTATTTAATTTTTCTACTGTATTTTTGATTCAATCTAATGTAGGGGCAAAATATTGAACTCCATTCTATAAATAGTTTCAGTTAGCGGAGTTTCACTCTTTACCTTTTACATTCGAGACTTTCCGAAACTCGTACATGTTTGGGATTCAATAATTTCCAAACATTTAAGTAATTTCTACCAAATTCAGTTTCATAAATTTCCACAAATTTCTGAAACTTCCAATCTAATGAAAAATTTAAAAAAAAATTAGCAATTGTTGTAACTCATCAAACTTTCCATGCATTTTTTAAATTCGTCCGAATTAGAAATGAAAGTCTAACTTTCAACAATATTTGTTTACGGAATAATAAATGTAGGCCACATTCTTACCCTTTTCCAACATCTTGTACATAAGTAATGTTGGTCAACCGCCTACCTCTTTCGAACGTCGCGGGGGGGGGGGCACTCCCTGTGACTGATCACATAAATAGTGGTTGTAAAACCTCTACTCCCTTCCAACGTCCCATGAGGGAAAGAAAGGCATCCCTGTGACTGGTTACAGAAGTAATTTTAATCAAACATCTAACCCTTTCCAACGTTCCGTGGGGGGCAGGAAGGCACCTGTGACTGGTCACAGAAATGCATGTCCTTTGCCCCGTTCCCCTTTGCAATGTCTCGTGGTGGCGGGAAGGCACCCGTATGACTGGTTACAGGAATAATGTTGGTCAAACCCCTACTCCTTTCCTTTCAGATATTAGGAGGTAGGGAATGCAGATATATACAGATATATACAGATCAAACATAACGGCCACCTGTCATCAAAGTCTGCCTTTAAATTTCTTTTATCCGACATATTTTTCCAAACATCAATTTTTTAACTCGTTCAATTGTTCTAGAATTTTTTTTATTCATATCAAATCGTTTGCAATTCATAGTAAATTCTTTTGATTCAAATGTAGTACACGATAAAATATGCCGGAAGAGAAAATTAAAGTCTGGCGTATTTTGCCGGAACAGAATGCTCGACCTTTATTTAATTGGTCAGATATATATATTGAAATTAAAGCTATTACATTTAAAAAATTTAATTTAAATTTAACTTTTTGGATTTTTGTGTGAATTTAACTTTTTGAAATAATAATTCAACCGTTCGGTTGAAAATACAATTATTCTGTTGACGATTCGTTTATTTTGCTTTTTAAGTTAATTTTTCGAAGAACATGCTCGAAATTGAAATTGTTTTTTTGAATATGCGTATGTGTGGACAGGAAATTGTTCCCTTTACGTTGAAAATTTATCTATATTTTTATTGAAAATTCAACTTTTTCCACAAAAATTCCCTTCAAGTTGAAATTCCATCTTTTATGGTGGAAGTCATATTTTTTGGTTAAAATAAACTTTTCAAAAATATTTGTATTGCATTTTCCTTTTACGAAAGATTGGTTGTTAAAGATGTTATAAGGTAAAAATGCTGGTCTCTGAATATTGATGGCGGGAGAAAATGAACAATTGTTCGGGGAAAAGTCCGGGAATTTTGAAAATTAAGATTTTCGGCCACCGTGAGAATGCTGAGTTTCGACTTTAGGAATGTAATTTTCGATGTAGAGAAATTAAACATTGGACTATAAGTAATAAAATTAGCGCTGTCTGTCCGAATGCAGCATGTGATCTCGTGGACCTCGCCAAGGCCTGTATATTCCGTAGAGAGTCGTGGGTTCACCCGACCTACCTGCGGCTCGTACTCCTGTCCTGTGGTAGGGGAGTGTCAGTGATGCTCAACGATTTTTGATTACATAAATCGTTTAGGAATCTAAGTCGATCTGAGTAGTATTTCTGGAAAAAGTGGTAAATCTCTGAAACTTTATATATGTATTTGTTTTTTTTATTTGTTTTATTTGTTAATTTTACATTTATGCATCCTCAAAAGTACGCAGATTCAGTCTTGTTTTGAATCGCAACAAAAGTAAGACATCAAATAACATCAGCTGCAACACAACTAATCCCTCTGGTTTTCTATGAGAATATTCGACAACAATATTAGGTTTTACATTTTTTGAACATTTTTATTAATTCAAAATTCATTCAAATTCCCTTCAGTTCATTAAAATGCGCGTGAACTAATTCAAGGTTATTTAAATTAACCAAAATTAATTGTTATTCGCTTGAATTAACTGATAATAATTAAAAAATGATTCATATTTACGTGAATTCATATTAATCAACACCGGTGTGAATTGTGTGGAGTGAATGGAGTACTCCACACCTGGAGCTAGACCAGGTGTGGATTTCCACCCCTGAAATTGAGAAATTTCCTTGTATACACCTCCCCTCACCTCCTTTCGATCCACTTTAGTTATCACAGACCTTCACGCCTGAGAAAAAATTTTCCGCCAACTCTGATTTAAATTCACTCTAAAATATTTTGAAATTTATTTAAAATTATTGAATTTCTTCTAAATTCATTAATACACAGTTGAATTAACTTAAATTCGTTTGAAATTGTTGAAGTAAATTCATGACAACATGAATTCATTTATATTCGTTGAAATTCGCTTCTTTTTATTAGAATTAATTAAAATCCACTTGACTTAATTGGAAGTCACAGAAATTTATTGAAATTAATTCATATAATTTTGAAATTCAAATAGATTAATTTTTCATTTTTATGGATATGTTTAAAAAAATTCATTTTTGAAATTTATTCCTTGAATTCGTTGAAATATTATAGAGTTCAGTTGTATTCAATAAAAATCTCTTGAATATAATTCAAATTAATTGAAATTTAATGCAGCTCACTTTAATTTATTGAAATTCATTGCAACTCACATTAATAAATTAAAATTTAATAAACATCAGTTGTATTACTTGAAATATACTTAAAGCCATTTTATTTGATTTCATTAAGGCTCGCTTAACATTTTGGAAACTTATTTGAAATTCGTTAAAATTCTCCTAAATTTATTGAGATTCACTTAAAATCATTAAAATTTACTTAATTTAGTTGAAATTTAAAGTTATATAACCTTGAATGATGTAAGTGATTAAGGAAGGGGTCCTAGTGTAAGTCAGTAAATTTTTAAAGATTTTTTAAAATTTGTTGTATAAATTGTTGATGTAAGTTGTTGGCTTTAGGGTGAGGAGAATTGAAACTAATTAAGTTGTATCACTCAGTTTTTAGTTAACTTCGATGTTCAAA
>JAAAKG020029915.1:0-44551 GCA_010014905.2 Druon quercuslanigerum
AATAACAACTATTTAATTATTTGTGAAATTTTTTAAGGTTTTTAAAAATAATAATTTATTCGGTGTAATCTGTGTTCTATGCTAATTTAAAACTAAAAAAATACTTATAAATTCCTGAAAACCATTAAAAAATTTATAATTATTTTGAAATACCATTAAATTTTAAATTTCTTCTTTTAAATCTTACGAATTACTTTAAATACTCTAAAATCCATTGAAATATTTGAAATTCCGTAAAATCATTGAAACTATCTCAAAATTCGTTAATATATACTGAGTTTCTTTTATCTTCAGACACTAAAATATATAAAAAAAAACGCAAGTGACCCCGCGAAAATTTATCGTACACATTTATGGCAACCTGTATTTTTTATTGCAGGTTCAGATTCTTCATAAAAAATAATTAGGTTCTATATGAAAATTTTTTTAAGGTTCGCGTCAGATAGCGCTGACCTACGAAAAATTACATTGTTGACTGTTTAATGAATGGCTGTTTTAGTTACTAAATGTTACTTTGTTTGGGTTCGTGAAGCTTCTTACGTTCGTTTGGGTTGGGTTGGGTGTCTTAGTTATTGGTTACGTTCTTTTTGGTTTGCTTTGTCGATTGCGTTTATTAGAATTTTTTCTGTAATTTGCGAGCACTTGGGATGGTCGTATTGGTTGAGTTCATTTGAGTTAGTGTTCTTGGTTGCGTTTGATTGGGTTTTAATAACAGTATTGTTGGACACGTTGCCGGCAAGGAGGTGCCCATTTCGTCAAGTTGACTTAACACGAGTGTAGCGTTTATCTGGAAGATTTGTATTGAATTTAATAGAATATATATGGAACTCCTCCCTGACGTTTTTTGGACCAAGTGTTTTTTCCTGGCCGGCTTAAGCTAAAGCAATTCTAGAAGGAAATTTTGTGGTGTGGACATGCGGGCAAATGCGGGAGTCTATTCGGGAATTATTTCAATGCAATTTATTGAATTACTTGAGTCAGTATTTAATGCCGACCTCCACTCTGCGCTCCCTTAATTTTTCGTATCTGATCATATTTGGTTTTAATTTGGTCCGATCCAAACTTCTTATGTCAGACGGTCTTGATACGATCTGGCGCCGGAGCGGAAGATATAAAATTTTCTTCATACCTATCAATACTTTTTTTACCTTCTCGTTAGTGATGGTTGGGTTCCCACAGCCATATCTCTTATTCAAAGCTTCTTTCCTTTTACAGCACATTTGCGCTCAAATAAGAACTTTCTCCAGGATCATAATAAAGTTGGCCTCTATAGCTGGAACAACTGTAGAGGAGAGCGGGGCCGGTTTGATTACAGGACAAGTCCGATCACCAGGGATATCGTAAAATCTTGTTTATATTTTTAAATAAAATTCCCGCCACAATTTAGTTCCTGTAGTGACCTTATTTCACACAAGTGAACACGAAGCGCGTGTATTATGGCTAGTTGTAAACGTTAACAAAACCGCAATTTCATACAAATTTAGAAAAATCGTCCTTGGAGAACTTTTACAAAGCCTATGCTAAACGAATACAACTAACACATCTAATCAAAAAGAACGTGAACAAGGCAACCAAACACCCCAGAACAAATGAAAACAGCACAATAAAATCACTGAATATAAATAAACTAAGACATTCAATCGAACCCAAACGAACGTAACTAATATATCAAATTCATAGTACACGAACGCAAGCAACATAACAAAACTGAACAAACACCCTGGCCTTAACCATCTCTCCATATATAGAGCGTCTGGAATTTCCTCCCCTCACCTTATCCTATCGTTTGTATCTTTATATAGAACTTACCCTCTCGATCAGGTCTCTCTTCAATTCTTTTTGCAAAACACGTATTCTCTAAAGCCCTTCTGCTCTCATTTTCTATTTACCACGTGCTTCAGAACACCTTTGACAGTACTGCTACCTGCCCTAATGACCGCCTGCTGCTCAGGAAATATTTATTTCCCCTCGACGTCCTTCCGTAATCTCTCCGCCAACACCATCGCGCATAATTGTATGTCGTATTCGCTAGCGTAGTACTTCCATAATTTGACTGTTTATCCCTATCTCCTTTCTTACACAGTGGCACTATTAAAGCCTCTCCCCACCCTCTAAAAATTCCTCACCCCTTTATACATTCTTTGCTAACTCCTTTTCCCGCTCTCTAATCTGTTCTCTAGTGAACAGCCATGCTTCGTTCTTTTTCTTGCTTAGCCCTGCTATCTGTTTCTCTATCTTCTCGTCATTGAATCCCACAATCTGGGCCTCTCGATTTTATTTCTAGATTATTAACAGAAATATATTTTTTTTAAGTTTTGTCGCCTACTCTGGCCCATTCTGAGTTCAATAAGATTTCTGCAATCCTAAAAAATTTTAGAAAACGAAAGCCTTTGTTACCCCTATTCCTACTAAAAGAATCGCTAGTTACAGTTTCTGGACCTTACGGACTTTTGTAAAACGTAATTATTTGCTTTTTCGTTGCAGAATTAAATTCCGAGTCTTTACCAAGAAGACAACTTATTGACCTAAATCATTCTCCGGTCAGATCCCTTTCACCTCCTGCGAGGTCAAGGTCCAGGTCTCCTTCTGCCAGTCGTTATCCTACTCAACTGCCTCCTTCCAGGGCCGATTGTTCAGCCGGAACTTTTTCTTCAAGACCTGCAAGATGTTCGATTCCACCTACCAGACTTCCTTCTAATAACCAATATGGATATGGACTTGAAGACCTTGAATTAATTCGTCTTACCCCCCGCAAGAGTGATACACGGACATTTCTATTTCGGAGATACACTTTCCCTGCCGATAGAGGAATGAAAGTGAGAAGAACTATAACTCATGCCCTTGATCCAATTCCAATCCAAGAACAAATTGTTTTATCAACATTCGACGGTAACGTTCTTGCCATTTTGGAGAGTACTAATGTTCTTGCAGCAATGTATGTACGTGACCGAGATGTTTCGAAACTTATAAAGCGGGTAAAAATAAACATAGAAAGCGGCAATATCTCCCCAATGACAAAAGATGAAATGAAAGAAGCTCCAGTAGGTGCAAATCACCCAATCGTTCGAAAATTTCATATATACCGTGTGAACAGAAAAGCTACATTCTAACAATCTAATTTTTCGTTTAAAGTAAAAAACATAACACAATATTATAAACGATTTAAATTTGTATTGAAATGACTTATGTAACTTGTAATCAGATATAATAAAAAATCAACGTGTAATGGCTCTTAATGCTTTAATTATATGCCAATTACCCACACCTTCTTATTCGGAAGCAACTAAATAATATGCTTTTATTCCCTCACTAAAATATTTGGGAGACAAAGTTATCATATGGTTCTGTAGGCACTTCTAGTGGTTTGCTGGTGTTATAACTATTACCGTTTCCGCCACTGCAATCCTTGTGTGCGATTTAAAAAAAACATTGCTTAGGTAACCCTATATAGTTTTCTTTTGTCATCACACTCTAGTCAGGAAAATTTTGGCTCAAAAATCTTGGGTCTTTAAAAGAAGTTATTTCTGGAGGCAAAATAAGCTTAGCTCTTTTCTTTAAATGCACACAATGCAAGAAATATTAACACGAGGTAGATAATGTTGTCATACTGTATGAGTTGAATATAAATAATCCATTTAACTGAGTCTATGATTTACATTTTCTTGATGAATTATCAAAAAGGGTACACGTTGAGGTAAAAATGACACCATCTTGACATGCCAAAATGAAACCTTTCGTGCCCGATTTCAATCCGAGTGATTTAAGGAAAGAAAGAGTTAGCTGGCATCCTCTTATCGAGTAGCTGTTTACAAAATTTTTTCTTCTTTGCTTTCTAAATCCGGGCTTTAAGGAGTGAGTACTCGAGATAGATAACATTTCATGCATTCTGCTCACCCCTGATACTGATGTTAAGTTCGAGTGTTTCAGCAGCCTCCTCTGCTGCTTTATACAGAATCGCTCCTTTGCCCACTTTTTCATGCTTCCTGGCCATTTTTATAGAAGGGTCTTTTCCATTTGCGACTCTATGTGCTTTACCTAAAATAATCCCGTTGTACAGACATTCAAGATTCAATATCCCGCGACCACCTTTACGGCGTAAGATGTAGAGTCGTGGAATAGAAGAGTTAAGATGCATGCTTTTATTTATGTGCATAACCTGTAGTGTCCTGATATCAAGGGATCTGAGCTCGTTCTTCGCCATGGAACCACTCTAAATGAATAAAGTACTTTATATAGATTATGTTGTACGTTCATAGATGTCACAACTTGAATGCGGCTCTGTGGCACACACAGGTATGTATAAGTCTCTCCAGTGTAAATATCTCGTATAGCACTTCTATGGACAAGCTGAGGGTCTTCAGAGATGCTATTAGGTTTTACTATGCGCCCTTCCAACAACCACTCCGTAATCGGCTCTTCCGACTTCAAATATAAGGTGAGAATACGGACCAGATAGTGATAGGTTAAAGAAAACTTCTTCCGTCAGACTGTCTTGATATGATCTGGCTCCGGAGCGGAAGATATAAAATTTTCTTCATACCCATCAATACTTTTTTTACCTTCTCGTTAGTGATGGTTGGGTTCCCACAGCCATATCTCTTATTCAAAGCTTCTTTCCTTTTACAGCACATTTGCGCTCAAATAAGAACTTTCTCCAGGATCATAATAAAGTTGGCCTCTATAGCTGGAACAACTGTAGAGGAGAGCGGGGCCGGTTTGATTACAGGACAAGTCCGATCACCAGGGATATCGTAAAATCTTGTTTATATTTTTAAATAAAATTCCCGCCACAATTTAGTTCCTCTAGTGACCTTATTTCACACAAGTGAAAACGAAGCGCATGTTTATGGCTAGTTGTAAGCGTTAACAAAACCGGAATGCATACAAATTTAGAAAAATCGTCCTTGGAGAACTTTTACAAAGTAGTTTACCATATCACACATGCACTTTGGATTAAATAAGCATTTGTCGTGGCGTAAGTATATACATATACTAATATTCTTACATTAACCTTTTTGCGCAAAGTTGCTATTTTAATTTCTAAGTGCATATGCAATTTGTCCATCCCTTATGTGGCGCGTTTGATCAGTGCTTGTGGAAATAGTTCAATCAACTTGTATGTTGCAGATACTTTATTTTTATTATTTATTACTCATCTTTCGCACTGATATGTCATGTAATCGATTTTACATTTGATAAGAAAAAAATATAAGCACAATTTATTATTGTTTAGTGATGACCATTGATTGTTATTATTGATTTACATTTCATTTTTTGTTTATAAGTTCAGCTATATTGAGTAATTTTTAACCTGAAATATTTTTAAAAAGTGCTATAACAAATTAAGCAATTTTCGAAAATTATTTTACTTCATTTACATACTTTCAGTATGGTGCAGACTAATAGTAGAAAAACTAATGAAAAGCATGAAAGTAGCTTTGTGTCTTTATTTTAAACAGGAAGAATGCAAAAATATAAAAATTTGAACCGAAAATCTGGGGAAAATATGCCTCTATCTGTAAAACGTAAGTAATTAAAGAAGGTATTGGAAAAAACCTAGGCATCAGGATATTTAACGTTATAAAATTTTAATTCAGCAATTTAACATGTGTAATTCGGTTAATTTATTAAATACAAATTTACTGAAATATCTTATCCTCGTGCAATTTTTATTACAGTAATACTAAAAGCAACATTTTAAACTTATCTACTGCTAAATTTTGTTTGTACATTGAATGAATTAAGACTTTCGAGTACATCTTATTAAAAATTAATTATTAAAAAGTATGATAAACAATATATATATATATATCGAATCTGCCCCAATATCGCCTAATTGATTTACAACATAACTGCCAATCATATCATTTAAGTAAAAGAAAATAAAGATCTTTTATACATCTTCCACAAATATCCTATCTACTTGCCCGTCAGAAATCATTACTTGCGTAATATTGGTATAATTATTCTGCCTATTTATAGAACATACTTTGTGAAATTACTAAGATTGCTGCGCTTCCAAGTAAAATAAGGTATTATCTTTAAAATGGAACTAATATAATTTTTAAGAATGCAAAATCCAATTTTTTTTTTAAATCAAAGCAAAATAGGAATAACAATGGATTGATCAAAATTGTTCCCCTTCGTAAATTGTGTGGATATTTAGCCTTACCAGATGTTTATATTGTAAAGGGAGTTTTCGATAACGTTGTTTTTTTAATTGAAATAAATCACACAAAAATTAATTGACAACAATAGTTATTTCTTCATTTTGGTAGCAAATGGTTCAAAGCGTAATGATAATAATGATAGTGATACAGATCGTCATGGTCATCTTGATGGTGATTATGGTAGTGATTGATAGATGTGCTGATAAGATGTTAATTTTAATCAAATACACATAAATTTATTTTGAAAATGAGTTTTTTTTACAAAAGAGTTAAATTTTCAACCAAAAAATAAAAAATAATTATAGAATAACAGTAGATAAGTAAAGAAAAAATTGATAAATTTTGAGCCGAAAAGGCGAATAAAACGGTTGAATATTTACCATACAAATATGAAACATTAAGCAAAAAGTTGAATTTCTGATGATATAAAATAATTTCCTAACAAAAACAGTATCGAGTTCCGATCAAAATAATTCAACTTTTGATCAATTAAGAAAAATTGAACAAAAAAATGGATCCTCAAGAGAAAATTGATTGGATTTTTAACCAAAGAAATATATGTTTATCTAAGATTACAGGGTTTAAGAACAATTGCGATTTCCCTTGATTGGGCCACATGTTTATACGACTCTTTAAAGAAAAAATTTTTATTTGAGAAATAAATTGAATACAAAAAGATCATATCTTTGATTTAAATAAAAATGTATAAAATAAAGAATCTTGTCCGATTTAGCTCAATTAGACTGAAAATCAAAATGTTAATTACAAGTGACAAATGCTCTGCTTAAATTCAGTAAAAAAATACAAAATTCAAAATACAGAATTTAAACATTTTAAATAATAACTTATTTACTTTCGGAAGAATTTAAACCCAAAATTATTGAAAATTTGATCATTTTATATGATATTAATTCATTTGTTCTTCATATTTTAAACTTATTACACACCTAAGTAATGAATTCGATAACATTTATTTGTTCCTTGGACTGATTAGTGAAATACAAATAAATCACAAGCGCGAACTCGAGGTGTAGATAACTAATGAGATAAGAATAATTGAATATATTGCATACTATAATGAAGCAGTTTTTACTTAGTTAGAAAAAAATGACGATCCTTTCTGCTGTAGTTCTATTATTTGCGATTATCATGAATTCTGTTGGTAAATAAAATAATATAATAATATATCTATATCTGTATAATATTTTTGGGACATATGCAAATAACAATTTGTCCCCTTAAGGCCTTTTTTCATTTTACATACAAGTTAATACTCTGTGGTATGAAAAATTTTACATATTATATTTCTTTGAAACTTTGATACCTTTTTTTCTGCTATTCAAACATATATACCAAGTCTTATCTGTAACGCAACATTTATTACTAGTTTTGTACATGCCTCCAATGAATTTAAAATTGCGTACACTTATCTATTTTTACTCGTTGATTACAAAAATGATAGTGAAAATACACGCTAATTTGATTTTCATAGCGAAAGCTATGAAAAAGCTACAAAAATCATAGTTTTTTGTGTTTTTCTTAGTAAATGATACAAATTTACGAAAAAGCTTAAAATGAAAGTTGTAGATTTTTAAAAACATATAAAATACAACACAATATGTAGCAGTGTAACCCTGTGACTAGTTACGGCAAAAAATTTTGGTCAAACGCCTACACCTTTGCAACGCCTCAGGGGGGGGGGCGGTAAGGCGCCCATGCGATTGGTCACAGAAATAATTTTGTTCAAACCCTTACCCTTTTTCATCGTCTCTTGGGGTCCGGACGGGCACCCCTGTGACTGGTCACAGAAATATTGTAGGATACACACTTACCCCTTTCCAACGTCTCATTGGGGGGAGGCCCTGTGACTGGTCACAGAAATAAAATTGGAAAAACCCTTACCCCTTTCCAACGTCTAATGAGGGGGGGGGGGGGGACGCCTGCGACTGCTTACAGAAATAATGTTGGTCAAACCCTACCCCTTTCCAACGTCTCGTGGAAGCGAGAAAGCACTTCCTGTGACTGGTCACACAAATAAAATTGGAAAAACCCTTACCCCTTTCCAACGTCTCATGGGTTGGAGGGGGGAGGTCGCCTGTGACTGCTCACAGAAATAATGTTGGTTAAATCCTACCCCTTTCCAACGTCTCGTGGAAGCGAGAACGCACTTTCTGTGACTGGTTACAGAAATAAAATTGGAAAAACCCTTACCCCTTTCCTACGTCTAATGGGGGGGGGGGGTGTGGAAAGGACGCCTGTGACTGCTTACAGAAATAATTTGGGTCAAACCCTACCATTTTCCAACGTCTCATGAGAACGAGAACGTACCGCCCTGTGACTGGTCACCGAAATAAAGTTGGAAAAACCCTTAGCCCTTTCCGACGTCTCGTGGGAGGCAGTTATTACCGTTTGACTGGTTACAATAATAATATTAGCACCCTTGTGACTACATATTGTGCAGTATTTCTGTGATTTTCGATATTTATCTTCCCTTTTTCTTAAACTATTACCCGGAAAGTAAGAATGTATTAAACATAAAATATAGTTTTTTAATAGACCTGCAACTTTTATTTGAATCTTTTTCGTAAATTGTTATTATTTACCAAGATTAACCCAAAAAAACTATGATTATAAATGGTTTTTCACGGTGTTCACTATTAAAATAAAATTTGCGCGTATTTTCACTATCCTTTTTGCAATCAGCAAAACAAAATACTTAGATATACGCAGTTTCAAATTATTTGGTGGTACGAACTATTCGGAACTTTATCCTAGAATACTTTGCAATACGAGAGCATGCGTGCATGTCTATCGAATAATAATAGATTAGTTGATTTCAAAAGTTTTTTATTTTTTTTTTATTTTTGTCAGAAGATTTTTTGTTAGGGAATTTTTTTGAGAAGGTTTTCAGATAAAAATGTCAAAAATTTATCTTTTTAAATTAAAAGAAAACAAATAGTAACCAAAACTGCGTTGCTCCAAATGCAATAAAATTATTTTTTTAAAAAGAATGCTCTCTTCCATTTGTCCGCCAAAAAATTGTTTTATTTTCAGAAAACTGTACGATTTTTTAAACAAATATAATTAAAAATGCATCAATACCTAAATCAAATTTTAAAACATTCGTTAAAATAAAATGCGAGGCAGGCGTTATAGAATCGTTGGTATACGTTTCATTACAGCAACTCGAAACAGATGATGTAATATAATAATCAACTAATCATATTTAATGAAAATCTGAGAAAAAAACAAAAGCAGCTAATGCAAATCATTTATTGGAAGATTAGAGTTAAAAAAATTATTTAAGATACAAAACACTTGAACCTAAAATGCATAATCTAACTTTAAAGTTCAATTTCAACAAAATTTTTTAGGAGAGCAGATTAACATTCCGTAAAATCTAAATCAGCCTACAAAGATAAAACCAAAATCTATTCCCGAGCTGAAGTCTCTAAAAGCGTCTCTAAAAGCCTCCAATATTTAACATCTTATTTTGGCTCTCAACTTAGCTATACGTAGTAATATATTTTACCGAGGATTTGCTAAATAAGGTCTTAGTTTTCCCCTAGCTACAAAAAGTAGGAAAAAGTCTAAAGGATTTCTTGCCACGCAGGCCATACCAAAAATTTAACTCCACTAAAAATGCGACTGAGACATCCTTATGGATTTTAAACCGCTGAATCCGAACTGGACCTACAAATTTATCCTACATGCCTCAGTTTTACCCTAGATGCAAAAAGTAAGAAAAAGCCTAAAAACTTCTGACCACACAGGCCACACAATGTCCCTATTTTCAGGTATACTGGTATTATCAAAATAATGTCTAGATTAGACCTAGGGTTTCCTATATTTTTTGCATCTATGGAAAAACTGAGACGTGTATAAAAAATTCTGAAAGCAGATTTGGATTCAGCGGCTAAAAATCCATAAGGGTAGCTTAGTCACTTGTTTCGAGCAAAACAATTTTTGTGTGGCCTGTGTGACTAGAAAATCCTTTGGTTTTCCCTAGTTTTTCATCTAGGAAGAACATGGCACAAGTCCGAAAAATTTAGTAGTCAAATTTAGATTGAGAATGCGAAACGGCAGAGGGAATAGCATTTTGTTATTTTTTGCTATATAAGTAAGCATAACATGAGCAAGACCTTCAATTTCTCTAGGTTTCCCCTAGCTGGGGTAAACGGAAACTACGTTGGGGAATTTTTGTGTATGGATTTGGTCTTTAGGAGTCACAAAACACAAAAATGTAATACCCTAACGTTTACATTTCCGTATACTGGTATTATCAAAATAATGTCCAGAATATGCCTAGGGTTTCCCAAATTTTCTGCATCTAGGGGAAAACTCAGACGTGTAAAAAAAATTCTGAGGGCAGATTTGGATTCAGCGGCTCAAAATCCCTCAGGGTATTCTAGTCACTTGTCTCGTGCAGACACATTTTTTGTATAGCATATGTGACCAGAATTCCCTAGGCTTTTCCCTACTTTTTGCTTCTAGGGGAAAACTGAGAATTGTAGATGAAATGCTAAAGCCAGATTCGATTTTAGCGGCTCTACATCCAGAAGTGTAGCCTTGTCACTTGCTTGTGCAAACAACTTTTTTTTTGGGCCTATACAATTAGGAAATATAGATCGTCGATCAACATCTAGATCGTTTAGGCCAGATATGATATGTTGTGTGTTAGACAGCAGTATTTTTACAGAATCATCGAGAAGGCCAGAAAATGACTGGATTCCATCTTCTTCTCAAAATAATGAGACTTTTAAGGTACCTACAGTAGAAAGTCTACTAAATAATTCGGGCTCTTCGGAACATTTACGTGGCATTTACACTAATCAGTCTCATCAACGTTTACCAAGCCTATACTGTGAGTTGACAATTCATGTATTTCATTAAAAATTAAATTAAATTTTTTTAGAAAATTCTTTTCTTTGTTTTAAAAATATTTTTAAAATAAAAATACAACTACTTTATTTTCCTTCGAAAATTTATCATTTCTAATTAAAACTTAAACTACTTGGATGGAATTCTAATCAACTTATGAAAAATCTATTATGCTACAAAAAGGCTCTTGAATTCAGATAAAAATTTTTGGTTTAAGAATAATACTGCAGTCTTTGAAGTTCGTTTTTTTCAATTAAAAATTGATTTTTAAATTTAATTCTTTACTTTTCGGTAAAAAATTGGTCTTTCTAAGTTAAAAGTAGGTAACTTACTTGCCGTAGGAAAATTGAGATTCTTGCTTGAAAATGCATCAAGTTTTTTTTTTCTCTGGATGAAAAATTGTTTTTGTTACAAATTTAACTTTTTAATTGGAGATGTATCAGCTTAGTTATATCACCTCTTTAGTGAAAAATTGAACAAATTTGTAAAAAATTGCTTTTTATCAAGAAATATATGGTAATATATCATATTTATTGAAGATTGAGGAACTGGTAAGGAAGGTTTTAAAACTAAAAACTTTTTTAATTGACATAATTAAAAGTGATGCCATTTCCTTTCCTAGATCAAAAAATACTATTTCAAACAGAAATTTAATTTGTATGAGTTGTCATTGTTTTTTAAAAATTGTTTGTATTATTTTGTAAATCTGTATTTTTAAATTGATCAAAATGAAAACATTAGTTTTTGTATTATTTAAAAATTACTAATGTCTCATGATCTGCTCTCTAGGTCCAATTCACAGCTACTATAGCTTAGACCAATTACAAAATTTTGGATTCATTAAAAAATTCTTGAATAAAAATTCCAAAGTTATATTTTACAGTTATCCCTACACCGCCACCACCACCAGGATACTTCGACGCTTCAAAACGCCTGTCAACAGAAACAGAGCAGATGCGTAAGTATATAATAATTTTTTAAATTAGGAAAAAAATTCTGTGATTTAGAACAAAACTTAAATTGTTAACCATTAAAGATCTTTAAAACAAGTATCGGTTTTCATCTTAAAATAGTATATTATGCACCTAGGGTGAGAAGAATGACTTTTTCGAAGTGGGCTGATACTATCGGAAATCAGTGGAAATTTTTGATCATTCATGGTAATTTTACAGATAAATATGGTAGCTTACCATAAACTAACCAAAATTCAATTTTAAACAATCTATAAATTTTCGAAAATGTATGAATTTTTTGCTACTTAAGAACTAAAGCTTCAACTGATCTTTGGAATAGAAATTTTCGATTTATTTTTTGCTTCCCTATATAGGAAACTTTCTGAAGGTAATAAATATTTTTTAATTCAATCAATCAAACTTTTCTTAGTTAAAATATGTATAATACAATTTTACAAGAAATTTACTGGATTTATATGCGTGTGTGGATGTGTCGATGACCCACTTTTTCGTGGACACGATAATATGAAAACGGTTGAAGATAAATTGATTAAATTTGAATGTCTTGCTTTCACCTTTACCATCTCTAAACTGACTGAAGCATTTCTTTAAATATTTATTGCATTTTCACATCAAAGATTACTTAGTTCAATAAAAATATATTGCCCTATATTATTATTACATTTTATAAAATATTAAGAAAGTTATGCAGATTTATACTATATTTAAAATTTATTTTTCTTCGGTTTATATTATGAGGCTTGAACAGATTCCTCTTTTGTGCCAGGTCTCTCTAAAACCGCTTCAATAATATAGTAAACACAAAAAATTAATTTGAATTCAAATGTAACTGGCTTAGCCCCACAATACATAAGATAAGATACATAAGATAAGTATAATTAATCATTTCAAAAATTATAAAAAAATGTTGGTCAAATTCTACTTTGACGTAGGTATAACTCATAGAATAGAACATCAGGAGAAAACTTCCACGTGACATAATAAACAAAATCCGCCCGCTTCCTGAGCACACTCTCATCGCGCGGGGCTCGCTTCCCTGGTAAATTTGAGTAAGCGTAGGGCGCGCAACAGTTGGATAATGAATTTTCTTTTTTTAAAGCTTTTTCAAATTAACGAATACACTCTCATCACGTATCTCGTGCTTCGCACCCTAACTGTCCCTCAAATTGTAAATCATTTTCCTAAATGTATATTGGTGCAATTTATTACATAAATAGGTATTAAAAAAATGCACGTTCTTTAAAAAAAATTTGTTGTTACTAAACAATCCACACATCAGCCTCAAAGTTCTTTAACTTCTAAATTGTATCCCTTACCTAAATGACAAGTTGCCATTTGTTCAAAAATCATTTAGAAAATAAATATATTGTTCGTCAATTAAGAACCATAAAAGAAGAATTTTCTTTAGAATTTAACATTGATATTGACACCTGACAAAGTGTCTTAAAAGAATGCCCTTTTCGAATCTGCTAATCGATGTCGCAACAAAAAGCCACAGCTGTTTAAACATTATGTATACGCTCAACACATCAGCCTCACAGTTCTTTAACTTGTAAATTATATCCTAAACATCAGTAACCTAGACTTAGTCAAGGTCACTTATCGCATCCTGTTCTGCATCGCAATTTTGGTGCTTCAACTCCTAATAATTCGCTAAAAGAGTCTCAAAGCAGTCAAAAAGCTGCATTGTTCTGCTCTTGACGTTTTTACATATCGTGCGTTAATTGTTTTAAAATTATCATTTTCGTGTATTTTTTGGAATTTTGTAAATACTATAACTAGCATAAATTTTGGTTTTATCAAAAAAAGTCACAGAGATAAATTGTGCGTCTTTTTGAATACTATGAACCCCCGCACAGAAAATGTTAGAATATTAAAAACTTCATTTTAAGATACTAAACAAGTATACCAAAGGACAATCCAAGCTGTCAATTCTTTCGAAATTTATCGTGCTAACAAAAAAAAACCATCCACGAAAGAACAAACAGACAGACTGACACATTCATGGGAATCTGCTTTTGGGATTCAGTGGGTGTCAAAACTTCGAAATTTTCCTGATAAGAATATAAAGAAACAAATAAAAGCTGTGAATAAAATTATACCTTTCGGATATTTATAATTACAATTAAAATAATGATAACCGGACATGGGGTAAAACATGCAACAAATGTTTCTCAGAACACCCAGTAAATTTGGACGATAGCCGTACTTAAATATCTCCACAAGAGTTCAATTCCAGATAATTCTAAAACTCAAGACAATGAAAAGCCTCAACCGTACTACACTGTAACATATTTGTTTTTCGTGTTAATAATTGAACGGTCAATCTTTTGAATTTCTTACTTTTCAATATTGCAGTATCTAAAATTTCCTTTCTTTAATTATGAGGGTTGATTTGGGGTCAATCACAAACTCAGTTTTTTTTTACTCTTTTAAATCTCTTCGTTTCTATGTGCTAAAAAATCTAGGTAAAATGTGGACTTTGTTATTAAAACCAATGATTATATTGTTTTTTTTTAATTTTTAAGGCTTTAATTTTGTATTAATTTTGAATTATAAGTTTCTTTTAGAAAAAATGTCCCTTTTACTGAAGTCTATGATTGAGTCCAATATTTCAGTCCCTATATTGACTTAGTAATTTTGAGCATTTTTAAGCCTTAATTTTTAAATAGTGGGATTCCCTGGAGCGAACTCAGAATTGACGACCACTTTCTCGATTTGACCTATGCTTTAGTAAGTCGGTTTAGATTTTATGTTCTAATTTATCATTTTATTTTAACCGACGATTCTCTGTCGATTTATTTCAAAGATCCTGAAACTTATCTAGCATTCTCGTTTTATTTTTATTCTGGCTTTTTCTTACAAAACTTTCCAGATGAAGATAATGAAAATAGACCACTTTTTTGGGCAAACTCAGTGCACTGTTTTCTGGCCGCAAAATTTGTTTATTTTTCCTATTCAACAAAAATCACGTCTCGACTTATTTTCACAGAATTGTGATCGAGTTTCTTTTTGACACTTTAGCTGTCCAACTCACTCGGTCGGTTCAATGTTAATCAAAATTAAACTATCATTTTGGAAGTATTTTAAACTACACAGAATTTTCAACCCGGAATTACTGAGATAATGCACTTTCGTAATTCAGAAATTGATTCATTTAAGAAAATTGTTGAGCCACCCTGAATTGGTACCATGGAACATATCCCGACTCATGTCAATTTTAAAAAATCATCTCCTCGTCTTTTGAGAAATTCAAAAGTTTCAGGAAGTGTTTTCCATCCAAATTGAGTTAATAGAATTTGAGTCGCCGGATGCAAAAAGGAGATATAGAATTATTTTGATGGAGTGGGGAGGCCCCTAAGCTTCTGAAAATGAAGTCTTGAATTTTAATTTTTTAAATATAAATCCTGAGTGAAAATTTAATTTCGCATCTTTTTCTCCTCATAAAAAAAGTTATACCTTTTTAATTTTTTGAATTATTTACGAAACACTGTTTTTTTCTTTGATCAAAATATTTAGATTTTTTTTAGTACAACTCGCAGCGTCATGAAAAGTTTGTGATATTTTTTAATGAAACTTATCAGAAATATGAATTATTATATTCTACGACCAATGGCGTTAGAAAAACATTAAAATGTTTATTTGAAAAATTGCTAATAATTTTTTTCGAAGACGGTGCATCATTCGTGCACGAACAACTTCTAGCGTTTCGGGAGTCGAGCGAATTTCGAGCAAGCGTAAACTGTCAGCGAGAAAGTTGTTCAAAAAGGTTCAAGGAAGTTTTCTAAAAAGTTTCAGATCAATGGGAATAGTAGTTAACAAACTGTTGATGTTTTAATTTGCCAGCGCGATGGATTTTCTTCCGCGCAAACTACGACCCGATCAGTAAGGCGTCACCCAAGCGTTAGGTGCAACTTTGACTCACAGCCCGTCGAGATGTTCTAATTTAAATACGAGAAATATGGAAAATCATGGATGATAAAAAATAGATCTTCTCTGATAACAATATTTTAGTGTTGCCACTTATAGGAGCATGAACTTCATAATAGTCTTAAAAATAAAGAATCTCTCTCTATATTTATTTTTCCTTGTATTCGGCATGTCCTTCGTCTGACCTCTATTTGTAAATATACTTATATATTCTTTTTGGTTGTTTCTTTACCAAAACTAAATACATCAGTTTAGTTCAGTCTCTTCCGATTAGCAGAGCTGATTATAATAAGTAGCTAAACAAAATTCGTTATAGTAAAGTTTTACAATTAGGAAATTAAAAATAATTTCATATCAACGAATGGTAGAAAACGAACGAAGAATAAAAGTTTGTGGGAAAGAAATTCGTAAAAGTAACAGAAGTGCAATATGTAATGATAAAATTGTCTATTAATTCTTGCTTAGAATACTTGAAAAATGTCTTGAAAAATTTTTTCAATGTATTTTCAAGTATCGCAGTAATTTTAATGATGACATTAATAAATAGATGAATTATTATTGTGTACGGGAAAAATGTGAATCAAAGAAAAAAATAATTATTTGATAAATATTAATACAATGCGATTTTGTCCAATATGTTTAGAAATTATAACAAAAACACTTTAAAATACCAAAATTTGTAGCAGTCTAGATAACATTTTTAAACTTTAGATTTTCCGTGTGCAAATTAAATTGTTGTATTTTACATTAGGAATATCTTAGTAAAATAAAAATCGTTAGAGAAAGAAATAAAGTTGAATTTTATGAATTGGAATATTATATTATTTCTTGGACAAATCTCTCGTGAGAAAAATATATTAGAAACACGTGAAAAGTACATTCTGGGCCGCAGAGTAGGAAAAAAGTAATTTATCAAATTTTAAAAATTAACGGTGTCTGAAATAATCTAAAGTTATTTCACAATATTATACACAATTAATATCCTTATTGCCAAAAAATATCAATTTGTACATTAAAAACCACTTTTTTATTAACAAACAATGATTTTTGTATATGTTGTGTTTTTAATTACAAAATCTTGACGAACTGTGAGGCACAGTTGCGCCTAACGCTCGGGTAGCGGCTTACTGGCCAGGGAGTAATTTAGGCAGGAGAAAATACATCGCGCCGGAAAATTAAAATATCAACAGTTTGTTAACTACTATTCCAATTGATCTGAAACTTTCCAGAAAACTTCCTTGAACCTTTTTGAACAACTTTCTCACTGACAGTTTTCGCTTTCTCTAAATTCCCTCGACTCCCGAAACGCTAGAAGTTGTTTGTGCACGAATTATGCACCGTCTTCGAAAAAAATTGATAACAATTTTTTAAATAAACATCTTGATGGTTTGCTAACGTCATCGGTCGCAGAATATGACAATTCGTATTGTTGATAAGTTTTATTACGAAATGTCACAAACTTTCCATTTCGCTTCGAGTTGAAGTAAAAAAAAAAATTTTGATCAGAGAAAAAAAACAGTTTTTCGTAAATAATTCGAAAAATAAAGAAACTGCAACTTTTTTATCAGGAGCTTAGGGGCCTCCCCACTCCAGCAAAATAATTCTATATCTCCTTCTTGCATCCGAAGCCTCATTTTTTCTCATGAACTTAGAAATTCGTTTTTCCTTATTTTCACAACGTTGATCAACTCTTTTTCGTATTGATGCACTTTCACATCAGCAGTTATAAAAGTCAGAATTAACCTATTCTTAAACGAACTCAAGTTGTATTTAAAAGGTTCATGAAATTCGCGGCGCAAAAGAAGTCCAGCCTTCAAGCTTGTCAAGCTAAGAGTGAATTTTCCAAAGCTTTTCGCTTTGCTCACCGCAATTTCGGATCCGTCGGTCCCAATGATCCCCTCTGCATTGTTCGATTGCGCACGCAATTATCGATCAGTTTAATTTTCGTGTTCACATTTCGTAGCTTCTTAAATGTTCTGATTAATGTTCTGGTTAATGTAAATTACACCTAAATTATCTTAAGTCTATCTTACTGAGAGCAGAGAACGTTTTTAGCTTTGTGCGTGCGCTGTAAAGAAGTGCTAAACTATACATACGTTATGTGTTCATATAATGCATATACAATGTCATTACTATTCCTACTTTTCCACCCCTCTCACTGTTGACAGCGCAGACTTAATTCTGTGAACGTGCTCTACTCTTTGTGAGACAGAAATAGATGTCTGCATTCTATTTTTTTGCGTAAAGCTTCTCACGCAGTTAGCAATATAGGATTATTACACATATGCTTTGCTGATACCGCTATGTTGAGTATTAGCAGTCGCGGGAATTTAAAAAGCGGCAGTCACATCTGCCCTCTAGTTCAAGCTGAGAAGACCAAGGTGCCTCACCTGAGGGGAGCAGATTTGCCGCTTGCAGGTACACGAATGGACCTCAAAGCGTTACCAGCAGGGACCTTCAGGGAGGACAAGAAGGGAGGCAAGAAGGGATAAAGAAGGAAGGGCAAAGAGACATTTCAACTTTTTGCGAAGAGCACTTGCATGCTTTTCTTCCAGTCACTGGCCTTTCATTACTGATCGACTTTTTAAATTAATTAATTAATTAATCAATCAATCAATTCTACCAGTGTTATATGGACTCCTCTATTTACCTAAAATGGTGATGGTCGAGACACTTACGTGATTCTCTTATGAGGAGCGATTAGTTATCATCCTTATTTCTATTTTAAATGTAATTATATAATACTGTATCTTTATTTTAAAACAAATTTTTTTAATTTTTGCAAATAAAAAATTTTCCTTTGTAATCTTGAGTCTATCCTAATTTCAAACCATGGAAATACTTTTATATCCCTGAAAATCGCTTTAAATATTTGAATTATTCTGAAATACCCTTTAAATATTTATAATTTCTGATGTCTTTAGCACGAGTACTGTGCTTCCTTCTACAAACCAGTCCGGAATAGGCTCGTCCAACTTTGTATATGAATTGCAAATGCAGGTCAGATGCTGGTGGATTAAAGGAAACTTTTTCTACTATAAGGTCTTGATGAAATTTCATCCAAAAGCGAAATAGTCGTATATGTGTGAGTGTGTATGCGTACGCACTTAATAAAGTAAACCTCCTTATAGGTGCATCCCTAGAAATAAGAATATTAAAATCTAAATAAGTTACTATCTTAGATTATGAGTGAGTGTTATTTACTAAATTGGATTCTTCTTTAAACACTTTTACCGTTGAGGTTCTGGATTGTTAAGATAATACTTCTGCGCTATCATATTTCTAAATGTAAATTTATACAAGTCTTTAAACATACATTATTGCATTGCAATGGCGACGAAACATAAAACATTTAAAGTTTTAGATAAAAAAGTAATAGTAGATATTTACATTAAAAATCAATGGAACTGACAACCAAAAAATAGAAAATATATAAAGAATAACAGAAGGAACGTAACGAAAAAAAGTTTTTGAAAAATGGGTAAGTTTCGCGACAAAAAGGAGAACAAACCTGTAGAATATTCTACGTAAAAATATATATTTTAAATAAAAAAGTTGAATTTAATTATCTGTTTCTTGTTCCAGCGTCAGGTGTTGAGTCTTTACCTGAAAGAAATCCTATTAGCCTAACTCGTTCTCCGGCCAGGTCTTCTTCAAAGCCTACGAGGCTCAGGTCCAGGTCTCCTTCTGCCAGTCGTTATCCTGCCTGGCTGCCTGCTTCAACTTCTTCTTCAAGTCCTCCTAGGTACTCGGTTCCACCTACCAGGCTTCCTTCTGGTAACGGACGTGGATATGGACTTCAAGATCTTGAATTTATTCGGCTTGTTCCCCGCAGGAATGGTTCCCGGGTATTTTCATTTCGAAGGTACACTTTCCCCGCAAATGCAGAAATTGTAGTGAAAGCAAATATATCTCAACTCTATGAGCATGTGCCAACCCAGGAACAAATAGTTTTATCAACAGTCGATAGTGAGGTTTTTGCAATATTGGAGAGCACTAACGTCCTTGCTGGAATGTATTTACGACCCAGGGATACTCTCGCAAAAAATCGGGCCAAAATAAACATGGTCAGCGGCATGGTTACCGAAATGACCATTCAAGAAGTAGATGAGGCTCGAATTGGTCCAAACAACCTAATTACACGAAATTTTCGAATTTACCGGGTAAAAAGCTAAGCTCCACGCTTAAATATCAACTTTTCTTTAAATGAAAAACTGCAATATAATATTCCTAGTGATAAAAACTTAAATCCAAATTTTTCATGTCACTCGCAATCTGAAGCAATAATAAAAGTAAATATATAAGGATTCTCAATACTTTAATCTGTTTTTAATTATTCACCCATACTTACTGAGGAGTTATTAAAAATAGATGCTTTCGTTCCCGTACCAGAATATTCAGGTTAAAAAATTTTCGTCAATTTTTAGTCACAGATTTTATTCCTTTAACTCAATGAAGTCTAAACAACGTAGCTATATACATTTCGTATGTTATAAAATCATTGATCATTAATTGTTTTTTTACAAACAATTTCACAAGAAAATGCGTGATTTCGTAATTTTTGAAAAGTGAAAAATCGTTTCTTTCAAAAATTTAAATTCTACTGTGTATTTACTGTGTATTTACTTGTGCTTTTGGATATAGCGGACCATTAATCGATATCTAAGCTAGAAATTTTCTCCAGCTTACAAAATTGATATTGATGTCTGACAAATAGTCTTAAAAATAAGGTCCTTTTTGAATCTTCCAATTGATGTCGCAACAAAAAGCCACATCTGTTTGTTGGAAAGTACTTAAATTGCACTTTTTTAAAAAAAAGTGGCTTTTCCAATAAAGAATTATAGTTTTTTGATAAATAAAAGGATTTTTCTAAATAATTGAAAATTAATTTCGTTCAAAAGTTAAAATTTTTCGATTTAAAATCTACAAACTCGTACATATTATTTATTGCTGACTAACTCTTGATAAATTTGCTTAAAGAAACAAAGCGTTTAAAACTATTTTTTCACGCATATCCCAAAAAAATACGAAGTAAAATCCCTAAGTTTTATTAGTAGCGTAGGTTGTTCAATTATGTGTTATTATAAAAATAACTTAATTTTTAATGTTTAAACTACTGTTTGTTATTTTTACGAAGTGTCTTAACCCACTTTCATATTCTTACAAAGAAATAAAAATATCAGGAAAGTAAGGGCAATGTTCATAAAAAAATGTGAACTTTTTTAAAAAGTGAAGAATTAATTTAAAAAAAGTAAACAATCGTTCAGGCAAATTATTATTAAACTTAGTTGAATCTTATAAGGCAATTGTTTAGGTTGGTCAAAAATCATTAGCTCTAGGCTAAATTGCCAAGACTACTTCTGCCTACACAATATTTAAAATCATTCTTATTTTCTGATATAATAAACTGGGAAGATTATGAAACTCGAGTTGCGCTTAAACTTAAACAATTTAATTATTTTTAAAGAAACTGATATCAGAATTTTATCCCCTTGTGATAAATCAAAATATTATTAAAATTAATCTAATCAATTAATGAATTACTTAAACTAATCGAACCCTTAATAACACATGGGTTCAAAATAAACCATTTTCTCTTCCAATTCCAAAAAAAGATTATAAATTAAACCTTTCTTTCATTTTATACTAAACCTACTTTGATAATCCTAGTTGAAGCTGAGAGGCTACTTACTGAAAAATTTAGAAATCCTAAAACTACGAATGTGGCATTTTCAATCGAGTTCACATAAAGAGTGCTAAGATCTGTTTCAGATTGCTGGGAATACCTAGATTTCCCAAACTTTTTGAGATCGGGACTCTCGAGGAGAAATCAGACATGGATAAGCTCGGCGGCGTTCGGATGGAGTGAGCTGTTAGTTCGACTCAACGGAGCAGCGTGTGTAAAACGAGGGTGAAAATTTGTGGATGCTTCGTGGTGAAAAGACTCCACGCTTGGCGAATGATTTTAAGATTTCTAGAGTTTTTTAAAGAGTTTTCTTAAATTTCCAGCATAGCAATCTGAGATTTCTTACTGACTTGCCTCTCGTGGTAGTTACCTTTAAATTAAAATTCATATATAACTATAACAGTTTGTTCACACATTCAAACTTGTACCAGTTTTGAAATTTTTGATATATATAAAAAACTCGAAATGTTTTAGAAATTTTAGAAATTTATAAAAAAATTATACTGCATCTGCTGTAAGGTAAAAACAACAGTTAGTGACACCCTGGAAGCAATTTTTTATTTACTAACAAATTTAATTGATATTAAAATTTAATTGAAAATTTAATTGAAAGTATCTAGAAATACGCCTAAACTTATTTTTATTTTGTGTAAAAGGAAATTACCTAAATGATGATCGTGAATGTTAATGAAATTTAATATGCATATAGTGCGAAAAATCGTTTCTTTAAACAATTTAGAGTTTACCCCGTATGTTAGAGTTACCGGCCTTGCTTGTGCTTTTTGATATAGCGGACCATTAATCGATATCTTCTGTTGAGAAAAAATGACGTGAAGGCAATTACTGCCTACACTATGACAATTAAATTGATTATGAAGAGTTTTCTTAACATGGATAACAAAATAAGGGCAATCAACCCGTAAGCCATACATGTCCTCACGTACTCCTTCGAGCTCATTTAATGGTCTGACACCGTCTGTGTGACAAGCCCACATAGGGCAAGCCTTCCCCCTTGCAATTTTTCAAATACATGGTATCCCAGGGCATCTCTTCCCCCAAGAAAGTGGCTTCCCTGGGCAATACTTCCAACAAGATCGATGCTCTGACGGGCATCGCTTCCTTCAACTGTAAGGCTGACCCGGGCATCACTTCCCACGTTTAATGAAACGTGCCCAAAACTGGTGTTATCTTGGGCATGTCTTCCGCGGGCATCACTTGCTCCGAAAGCCTATGGTATAAATGGGCAGGTCTTCCACGGGCATCACTTTTCCAGTAAATTATTGAAATCAAGGGAGTGTGGAAAAAACAGGCATGTCTTCCCCGAGCAGATTCTTTCGATCTCGATATTTCACTGTGGAAGTGATGCCCGGGGCAGACATGTCCCATATATTCCCTGTTTTAATTACGTTTTATTAAACTATGGAAGACAAGACCAATATATCCCCTGCTTTAAGTACGTCTCAGTTAAGTCAGGAAGTAATGCCCTGATTAGCCTCAAATTTACGGGAAGAGATAAAGCGACCATGCAACTGGGGAAAGCGATACCCGGAAATGCCTTTATCTTGTGATAAGTGATGCCCCGGAAGGCTTGCTGTATGTAGGCTTGTCCCAACCCCCCAACACCGGCCTTAAAAAGTTTAACATATTTTACCGCGTAGAAATGACGAAGCACTGAATGCACCACAAAAATAAAGCGCTTGAAAGAGTAGTTCTACCACGACATGTAGGGGGCAGGGGCGTTGTAGATGTCAAAAAACTGCGTGATTCACAAGTTATACAGTTGCTAGACTATTTTAACAGCAAACGAAATGTTGTGCTTTACATTGCCATGTGTGAAGCGGATCTTGAGTACAGGCCCTTAAATTTGTCGTTAGATGGGGCCTTGAATATCAGGGCAGAAACCATGAAGGAATTAAAAGAACAATGGATGCTATCCAAAGCGAGCTCCTAAAAATGTTAGAGCAACATGAAGTGGATAGTGTAGTATCCAATATTTGACTAAGAAAGGGTGTTCTGTATTCAAAGATGGAAGGATTCGTCATTGCGATACAAGACAAGGTTTTCAGCACGAGGAATTATTGTCAACTCGTGTTACATCAGGGCGTGGTCGAACGGTCCCGATTATGTGGAGATAACGACGAATCCATAGAGCAAATTGGTTAACGCTGTCACGTAAATTATTACAGAGTTTAAAAACAAATAAAATTTCCCTGTATTGCACCACATGTTTCCATGGCCCTTGAAAGAATTGTACCTTTTAATTCAGAAATACATTTTATACGAAAATTTCGTTTCTTCGAAGTAAATAAAAATGTTGAAAATTTCCTCTACCTTTTTCAGAGAAAGACTAGCAATTAAAATCTATTTTCTTAAATCGCAAAACAAATGCTGAAAATAAATAATCTTGTCCGATTCAAGTCAATGATAATGAAAACTAAAATGTTCATTGAAAAATGCCCTTTTTTAATTCAGAAAAAAATCATTCAAAAGCTATCATTCAAAAATTTTAAATATTAAATTATTTAAATTCGAAAGAGTATTAAACCGAGTTTATTTAAAGTGTAGTAATTTCTGATATTAAACTATTGTTTCGCATTTTAAAATTATTAAATACCTACGAAATGATAACAGTAACATTTATTTTTTTCTTGGACTGATTCATGAAATACAAATACCTCACAAGGACAAACTCGAGGTGTAGATAATCAATGAGATATAAGCAGTAATATATATTACATACTGTAATAAAGTAGTTTTTATTCAGTTAGAAAAAATGACGATCCTTTCTGCTCTAGTCCTATCATTTGCGATTATCGTTAATTCCGTTGGTAAATAAAATAATATAATAATATATGTATATCTATATTACGTTTCTTAGACTTTCAAACATAACAAATTATCTGCTTATGAGCATTTATAATTTTATAGAAAATGAATATAGTATATAATTTTTTTAAATATTGATATCATTATAGAAATTTAATTTATTACTCTATGGCTTTTAAAATTTAAAATATTACACACACTTGGGGTGGTCGCTATAGAGATTGATCAGCAACCTGGGTCGGAGCAGTGTTGTGGAATGAACCAAGTGAGTCACGCCTACCCCGAAAGGGAAACGGCCTAATGGTGTAATAATAATAATAATAACACAGCTCTACAAGAAAAATCGTGAAAATAACCCCTGGAGTCTGACTATGTCTGTCATATGTTTTTGGGGTCACTGAATCCAGATCTGGAGTCTATTTAACCCCAACTAGTCGGGATTTTGCATAACCTTAAAAATAGGCCCAAAACGCTAATAAATCCTCTATCTATTAACCACTTAATATCAATAACCCCATGACCCCTTCATCCCTTATTCCTGAACCCCCTTAACCCACTACCTCAAAACTATATAACCCCAAAACCTCAGAACTAAAGCACCTTATAACTTCGAAAGCCCATAACGCATATTTTTGAAAGTGTGTTCCCCTTGCCTCACAGGAATAGCAAAAATAAAAAAACAAGAAGATAATTTGCATAAATATAAAAGAACGCTCATAAGCCTCTTTTTTACCCGGTTTTGGGGTTTGGGGTTATAGCTTGTTGAGGTTATGGGGATAAGGGATTTAAGGGATTAAGGGGTTATGGTGTTATGGGGATTAGGTGGTGAATGGTTAGAGGATTTGTTGGGGTTTTGGGCCAATTTTTTAAAGTTGTGGAAAATCTTAACGTGATTGTTTCATATGGACCTCGAATTTCGATTCAGCGATGATAACAGCAAAGATAGCTTCTTTGCTGTTATTCGAACATTTATCTCCAGTCTTATCTGTAATTCAACATTTGTTTTTAGTTTCGTCTCTGATTTCGTACCTTTCAAAAGGCCATCTGTATTATTGGTTGCTAAATTAAAATAAACACGTTTTATTAAAAAAGCTAACCTTTTCTATAGACTTAAGCAAAACCTAAAATTTTTAGCATCAAGATAATGTGAAAATATTATTGCTCTTTAATACAATAATGCTCAACTTCTAAAAGCGCTTTCTATAAATGTCTTTTCTTTCTGATACATAAATTATGTGACCTGAATTTGCAAAGCTATACAAAATATTGGAAAAAAAACACAATTACGATTTTTCAAAATTTTTGATACTCAAATTAATTTAAAAAATTTTGGAAATTGATCAGTTTTAGGATTTAGAAAATTTTCAGTTTTCAAATTTTTTTAATTTATTACAGTTTTAAAGATTTAAAAATATTTTTCAATATGCGATCATGCGTGCAGGTCGAATAAATAATTATAGTTTATTTAATTGTAAAATGGAATAATTTATTCGGTTGTCACAAAGTGTACAATGTAAAGAGCGGATGCTTAATAAAAATAAGAAAGACAAAAGGAACAAAAAAGAGCATGAATTTTCCAAATTTGGTCGTAGGATTATTGGTTTTATTTTTAGGAATTTTTTATACTTACTTGATTACTGGACGTTTGATAGGATCTTTGATTTCATTTTAATATAATTTAAATTTCTTACTTTTCAACATTTGTAAGACATAGTTTTTATTTTACAGCTCTATAAACATTGTAAAATGCAATATATCCCTACTTTAATTAAGATATAATTTAAAAACGAAAGTTTCCCATTTCAGATTAAAAAATAAGTATAAAAATTTCCTCTTTTCCAATGAAATAAAAATGTCAAAAATGTGTCTTCTTCAATTCAAAAAAAAAATAAATAAAAACCTAATTGCCTTTTTTTAAATGTAATAAAAGTATTATTAAATAGTAAACATGTTTGGATTTGGATAATATTGTCGGTACGTAGCTTTCTGAGGTAGTTGATTTAAAATCTGATGCTGGATTTTTAAAATTTAAAATAGCGGATTCAATATGGTGGACCAAAATGATCCAAAATGTTCAGAACTTGATTTATTCTTAATTTTAAAAATCCAACAGCAGATTAGAATTCAAAGACCCCAAAGACACTGAAACATTCAAGCACATTTAAATCAAATCCCGTTAAATAATTTTTTTTTGAAATGCTTGCAGATGTGTCATGATGCAAAATTCTCATAAAATCTTCAAAATATTTATAAATGCCATGAACCCTTAAACAATAATTAAAGGCTCTAGAATCACAATGTATATTTATGTACTTTGACACACTTTACTGTAAGTTCACGAAACCTGGATATACCGATAAAATGATAAGGATACAATTTAAGGAGATTGGCATACAATTCCTGCACAATGTATGCGGTAAAACACTAATGGACAAAGTAATGAAAACATTCTTGAAGAATATAATAGTAATGTTTTTAATTGTTCGAAACTGTATATAGTCGATCAACATCTAGATCGTTTGCATCAGGTATGATGAGTCTTGTATATCACAGTAATATTTTTATAGAATCATCAAGCAGGCCAGAAAAGGACTGGACCCCATCTTCTCCTGAAAATAATGAGCTTTCAACTGGACTTGATATAAAAAGCCCAATAAATGACTTGAGTTCTCGGAAACATTTAGGTGGCGGAATTTTTGGACACAATACGGATAAGCCTTCGACTAATGCAGAACATACTAACCAGTATCCTCAGAGTACACCAAGACTACAATGTGAGTTGAAAAATCACGTATTTCGTTTAAAATCAAATTAAATTTTGGCAAAAAATGCTTCTCTTTGTTTTAAAATTAATTTTTAAATGGAAATTCAACTATTTTATTTCCCGTAGAAAATTTATCTTTTTTCATTGAAAATTAAAAGACTTGGGTGAAATTCTAATTAACTAATGAAAATTTATTTTTCTACTAAAAGGTTTGTAGTTTTAGTGGAAAATCGTTAGGGTAAGAATTAAAGTACATTCTTAAAAAATCGTTTTTTCGGATTAAAATTTTTTTTTAAATTTGACTGTTTCCTTTTCGGTAAAAATTCGCCTGTTTATCGTAAAAGTAAATTATTTATTTGTTGTGGAAAAATTAAGATTTTTTCTTAAAAATACATCTTTTCGGTTTAAAAAAAATAAGTAGGTTAAATAATAAATTTTGTTGCGAATTATTTTTTTTTGTGGTTGTTAAAAATTTTTTTTTGCTTGGAGATGTATCAATTTAGTTATATAACAGTTATAGCACACTTTTTTAAAAATTAAGGAACTTGTGCTTATTTATAATATTTAAAACATCTGTTTTAAATTTAAAAAAACTCTTTTGATTTAGATAATTTAAAGTGATATATAACAATAAAAAACTTTTAGATCATACATTTTCAAACAAAATAATTTTGATAATACTTGTATAAAAATCATAAAGTTCGGAAAGGTGCATGGTGGCTCAAAAAATTACCATATCAAATAAAAAGTTTGATTTTTCTGATTTCTTTATTCTTTTTTAAAAATTGTCTTTTTTGTATTATTTTTGTATTTTACATTTTTTGCACATTTTTATTAATAAATTGTTAAAAATGAAAAACGCGAGGTTGAATTCACAGCAAGTTTAGTTTGGACAAATAACAAATTTTTGGTTGGCGAACCAATGTCAACGAAACGTCGCTCACCACACTTGACCAGATAATATGAATTTGTTTTAACTCATTTGCCTTTATCCATCAAAGAAAATTTGTTTTAAGCAAATTTTTAGATTCATTGAAAAACTAGTCAATAAAAATGGCTATGTTATATTTTACAGTTATCCCTACACCACCACCACCGCCAGGATACTTTGACGCTTCAAAAAGCCTAAAAATGCAAACAGAGCAGACTCGTAAGTATATCATTATTTTTTGACCTAAGAAAAAATTGCTGTTGTCTAAAATAAAATAAAAATCTTTAAACATTGAAGACCTTTGAAACACTTATCCTTATAGGGATTTAATTTCGCACATTTTCTCTACACAAAATTTAGTAGCTTTTTCCGTTTTTCAAAGTGAACTTGAAAACAGCGTTTCTAGAACAATAACAAAAAACTTGTTTCTATAAATAATCACTATTTCACCTCCTTTCATGGTATCAGTTTAGTTTTCGCCCCCTTCCCCAAATGTGTAGTTTTCGGCATTCCAGTTGTTGAAATGATGCTATGTTATAATAATTAACAACGCTATCATACGTTGGCACTAACCTGACTATATTTATAGCCAAACACGTAGAACTAAATTATTTATTATGCAATGACACTAATAATTAATTTTTATAGGATTTTCCCCAAAAATTTTTCTTTAATTCAAAGAAAGTTTTTCGAATCGAAGAATCTTTTTTCTAAATATATTTAAATTGAGACTTTAAATTGAGACTTTTTAACGTTCATGGTTTCGCTTCCAATGTTTCATCCGAAAAATTATCCATTTTTCTCCATTTCTGCCATTCTTTAATTTTCAATTTTTCTAAAATTTATAAAAATGTAAAAAAATGTTATTTTAGAAGCTTTCTGATGTCGTAATTTATAGTTAACTGCCAAAAAAGTGAGTTAAGAAATTATCTAATTTCTATCAGTTTTGTACGTTATTACAAAGATTTAAAATTTCTTATTTCTTATCATCTTCATCTGCTAAAAATAAAATATTTTAAAATTAGATGCAATAAATATTTATTTTTGTTCTAAAATATTTTCATATTTAACTGATAGAAATCCATAGAAATTTAGCTCTGTAAACTTAGTTCTTATTTAATTTCACAAACAAATTTTTTTTAATCCTTTCCCCTTGTAATTTATTCAAAAACACTTTTTATATAATAAAAAAATTAATTGGAATTAAACAAAAAAATAGACAGAATAACGTACATATTTTATTTTTCGTTTAATGACAAAACCTAAAACGGAAATTAAACTGAAATTTAAATAGTAGGCACTCACTGTTACACAACTAGTGATACTGACTGACTAATTAACCTTGCAATCAGTTTTTTTTAAACTAATTCAAATTTAAAGAGATTGTAAATATTTATTTCGAAATTATATCATATTCTAGGATTTTTTAAATTAATATTATTTTTGCAGTATTGATCTGCTTTAAATTTAAAGTCTTAAGAAAAATAATTGGGACCCTTATTAGCACTTGAAGTGTATTGATTAACCCCTGCCGTAATAATTAATATCTAACTTACTAAGGAAAATATTGCGTCACTAACTTTACGATTATGGTCTACTTTCTCATGAAAAAATATCTTAAATTCGAACTAAACGACATTGCCACTTGTGTAAGATTTTCCTTAGTATTTCCTTAGTAACAAATTAAAACTGCAAAATTGGTCAAAGGTCACACATAGATTGTTAACGGTTGAATACAGCCATTAGCTGTTCCTCTAACTATTGTAGGCTTCAGAAAAAATAATTAAAATTTAACGTGGGATACCAGCTGATGGTGATTCTTATACGACCAGCTCGTCAAGATTGCGGCTCGCAGGGACCTCCTGAATACCTGAATATCGAATATTCTTTAGTTTTCGCCAGGACTCCAAAAACTTCAGGATTTATCTACAGGAAATTGGTCCGAACAATCTTCACCTAGTTGTAATGACACTTCTTCTCGTAGTTCTAAAGCTATAGTGTCAAAGTGAGTGTTTACGAGAAAAGTGTATTTATGTAAAGCAAAATTGGAATAACAAGAGTAAGTCTTAGCCTCTAAATTTGTTGTTGTTGTAATATCTAGTTAAATGAGCAATTTGCTTAGCCGAAAAAGAATCGGAGAAAGTGACCACTTGGTTCCCGAAAAGAACAAATACGGTCCCGCAAAGAAAAGGCCGAATACTGCGAGACGTCCTCTCGATTTGAACGCTAACAAGTTAACAGTCGCGATCCCTGCAGAAAGTAAGAATGTTGTGCCTTCAAATTTCAATTTTGAAAGTGCATTAAGGGCTGCAGATGCATTTGCGCTTTCCTCTGATTACATTACGGACTGACAACAGCCGGAAAAAGACATTAAGTTGCATTTATGTAGCTGTGGCTTCTGTCTACGATGAGAGGGCACCATGTTGCATTGGTAAGACTGTGACGACCTGTCACAAAAACGCGTTTTCCAATGCTGATACTCTTCTGAGAGAGATTTTAACTCTGGTTGAAGGTATATTCACATAAAGAAAAGATAAGGTCTGTATGGGAGAGGGTCATCTTGCTTATCTAATATCTGCGGATGGATACATGACATCGGAAATTAACGAGGAGTTGGAAAGTAAAAATCTGCTAAAGGTCGATGATATTAAAAGGAAAATCTCAAAGGCCGGAGGGATAGTTGTGTTTAATCGTAACAAGAGGTACATCCTCAGCCACATTGTGAAAGACAAAAAATTATATGTGAAAAATATATAATGTGAAGCGACTTAGGAAGGAAAGGGATAAAGTATTGTAAACAATACCAGGTGCTTCAAAGCATGTCCAAACCAATATTTTAAAAAATCCACTAGAAAAATTTGAACACTATAAAAATCAGTAACAAAATCATTTAAAAAACCGGCATACGATAACCCTTGAAAAAAATTAATAAAAGGTGGGAAAAAAAATTTTCCTAGATCGTACAATTAACTCAGGTAACGGTAATATTCGGGCCCATCGAGCTACAAGGGCCTAAGCGGATGAGGCCCTTAGTATTTTGAAAACTACCAAACTGCAAACAGTGCGTCAACGATGGACCCAAACGAAAATAACAAACAAGGCGAGGTCGAAATTATTGAAAGCGAAGTGAATCTAAAGAGAACCGTTCATTTCCTACAAGTAAAAATCGAATTTACGGAAGTAAGTTGTGGTTTTTGTTTGCAAATTTAAAATTTCACTGTCTTGCGTGCACAGGGATTCAAAAAAATCATCATAATAAGGTAAGATTTGAAATTAACTACTTCATTAGTCCCAATCAAAATAAGCAACTACTTATATTATTATTAATATAATTATTATGCTTATATGATGACTACCTCTTATTATGCAAATTAAGCTTAAACTAACTGAAATCAAACCCAACCAGAATTTAATATATTTAGAATCGCGCTAATAAAAAGAAAAACTTTTTCGTCACACAACCAGAATTTAAGTTAACTAATTTAAATTAACTAGAAAAACTTGCTCTATTACCACCGAAAATCCATGTCTTTCTCCCTTAAAACTCTAAATCTCAATTAACTTCTCTCTAAATTTTCTTTTTTCCCTTTTATTCAAATCGATATACAGGGTGTTCAAAAAGTATCGATACACCTAAATATCTCTCCAGGTAAATATTTTTTCAAAAAGGTCAAGATCATTCTTGAAGTAAGAAGTCATTTTTCGGCCTCTTAGTCGCTGTGTTTATCTACGTTATACGTAAGCGTAACCTTCTTGATTCTGATTGAAATTTGAGTAAAGACTAATTCGTAAAGTCAAAATCCAAAACCTCACTGAAACAGAAAGAATAACAATTCTTGTGATTAAAGGTTAAGGTGAAATGGAAAGATCTTACAGTACAGTAATGAATCTTTTTGATAAAACATTTAGGGTTGGTAGAACTCATATTGCATTCTTGACCGTATAAAAGACAGTTAGACGGTTCCATAATCACTGTCAGAGATTTACCTAGATCAGAAAGACCAACGTCAGCAACAAATAAGGAGAAGTCACTAGATGTTTTGCTATCATTCATTGAAAATCCGCATACTTTCATTTGCAGAGTTGCTCAAGAGCATTACATAAGTAATATTTCAGTACACAACGTACTGAAAAAAGCGAAATTCCATCCATTTAAAGTAAAACTGGTTCACAAGTTGAATGAAGACGATTTCGATCATCGCGTTGGGTTTTCTGAAGACATGATGTCACGCATAGTTGAAGATCCCAACTTTCCATCAAACATAGCTTTTTTTGATTAAGCAACTTTCCAACTTAACGGAACTTTAAATAGACATAATTGCAGATATTGGTTAAATGAAAATCCTCACTGGATGCGAAAAGATGAATCGCAGTATCCGCAGAAACTAAATGTTTGGGCTGGAATAGTTAATAATAGGATTATAGGATCATTTTTCATTAATGAAAACTTAAATGCTTAAACCTATGAAGCTTTGCTTCGACATTCAATAGCTCCTGCTATCAGACAAATAGCCGAAGACAACTTTAAAGACATATGGTTTCATCAGGACGGTGCACCTTCTCACTATGGACGAGAAGTTCGCGATTACTTAGATGAGGTATTTGTTGATTGGTGGATAGCACGGAGGGGCACTGTTGAATAGCCATCTAAGTCACCTGATTTGACACCTCTAGATTATTTTTTTTTGGATTATCTGAAGGATAGGGTGTACAAAACAAAACCACAAAATTTAGAACAAATACGGCAAAGGATCATTGATGAGTCAGCTCTCATTCCCACTGAAATGATCCAAAACACTATTAATGCTTTTTATTACCGATAAGCATATTGTCAAGAGGTAAATGAAGAACAACTTGAGCACTTAAAATAAGATGTTGTGCTGATCAATGCTAAAAATCGAACGTGAGAGGCAAGGGGACTTACCAAAGTCAAACACCCAACATGAGAGGCAAGGGGACTCACGTAAATAAAGCACCCCAAAGGGAACAGATTTTGCTACGTCCACGTCCTTGTTCTTGGGTAACGCTAAATGTAAAACAAGGTTGACCTTCAAATAAACTTGATGATCAAACTCAAGGTCAAATTCAAGGCTATCTCTGGATTCCTCGTTAAAATTTACTCCAAGAATGACCTCGACGTTTTTCGTAAACACCTGAGCCGAAGCAGTACAGATTGGACCCGAACAATACCTGCGTCAAGCCTAAAAACCATCAGTTGAAGTTCAAAGTCTTCCTTGACCCATGACCTGAGAACATGTTTGGACGTGAAATTTCCCGCTTTTTCGATTGCCGTTATCAAAAATAGGGGTTCCTATTTAATAAAACAACATTTGCCCTTAAAATAACCTTGAACATTTAAGTTCAAGGTTAAATTCAAGGTCACCACGAGATTTCCGTTGAAATTTACTTCAAGAATGACCTTGACCTTTTTGAAAAAAATATTTACCTGGAGAGATGTTTAGGTGTATCGAGACTTTTTGAACACCCTGTAACTCTAGAGACTTATTCCCCTTGTTCTTCGAAATCCTTTTTAGCAAGAATAGAATATTTGGAAAACCCTCATTTCACGATGCTCAATTTACTTGTCCCTATCTGGGCGGGCTGGAACGCCCAAGGGATGAACTGGCGGTGCATTAGGTGCCACGAGGAACGTGATCTGCCGGATAGGCTATTCGATGTCTAAGGCACTTACAAATTACACTTTACCACTTCCCAATTACTCGCCTTGGAACGGGGATGCCCAGGGTGTCAATTCCGGGCATTTGAGAACTCATCGGTTAACGCATGCTGGGCCTGCGTGGCATCGATCACAGAGTCCGAGTGGAACTTCGTGAATGATACTACATACCAAATCCGATTATTGGCCACTCTACTCTGTTTTGATTCTTCTGCATCGTAGAGTGGGACCCTGACGGTTTAGTCAATATTGCCCCAATTAGACTAGAACTAAATTTTTAAAATGATAATCTCGATATGTTGATCGAAATTGCTGACAGTGATCTAGGTCTGAATTCTTTCTCTTTTCCATACCCTTTTTTGTTACTTTCCTACCTCGTTACGTGGATATGTATACATGTAGGTATATAAATATACATATTGTGACGTGGTATAATATACTACGTCCAAATTGAACTTATTGTTACGCCCAATCGACTATATTTAGTATAAAATTAATGTATTGAACTTATTGTTACGCCCAATCAACTATATTTAGTATAAAATTAAAGTGGTAAGACATACCTGGTCGAGCACAGATTCTTAGGCGCTATCATACGATAGAAGCCTTAATAAGAACAGCATGTTGCCTTGAATTAATCCTGTTAAGGCCTAGGGATTGTTAATGGACCGCTCCGATCCTTCACGAGATTGGGGGGTTATTATGAACTAAAATAAAATTTACCCGCTAATGCCTGCGAAATCTTTGTTTATTTCGTTCAGAAGGCATTCTTGGGGCCATTCGTGAATCATTAAACTGGACACGACCCCTCCCATTTACGATGACAGGAGGGAAAACACGGCGCATGTGCGGGCAGTGGCCATTCACCATGTCGAGATACTGTAGAACGCTCTAAGCCGAAACTACGCGTAGCGTAGTTGGCGTTCTAGGCATGTACTCCAAGGCCAAAGTTTCAACCCTGTACTCGGCGTCGTCTACTCTCATGCTATGTTCGACCATACTACTGTCCACCCCCAAATAGTTTAGTTCCCCTTGAACGACACCAAGGAAGATTTAAATATGCTGCAATATAAGATTGAGTAAGCGTCTCATAGCTCAAGCTACTACATTTTGAACTGGACGACTAATAGTATTGGCTTGGCATTAGGCCTAACTAATTTAAATACGAGCATGGATAATTGAAAGGCATGTGTTTCTCATTTCACCACTAAACCATAAGTGCATGTGTGGAATGCAGTGCAACGGGCTCGACCGAAACTTTTAACATGTGGTAAATCGTAGAAAAATGGATCATTGTAATATGCAATAATCTTCGTAAAACACAGTACGGGAACAGTCTAAACTACTAGTTGAATTATTATCTTCCATGTCGCACAATGATCCTGAAAACGATAAATAAAAACCAAGCCCGAAAAGCGTGGTGACGACAAAAGGGGGAAAATTTTATAACACCGGAAAATTGGATTGACAGACACAGCTACACACAGAATTCCGGACCAAAGGACACAAGAGAAGTTAAGAATGTACTCACCAAGTGACGCACTAGTTGGAAACATGGCACTCACTCACATCTAGATCATAATGCATGTAAAAATTTTCACTAAAAGACCATGATAAAAACATCATATAATTAATGGGCAAATCGCATAGTCGCTTCATAGACAAAATATAATAGATTCACATTAGGCCTCTTTATATTTTAGGAATATGTTAAGAAATATAGAAACCGTTATATCCTGAAAATTATACATTTTTGAGTTAAGACAGAAATTGGGCGCAAACCTACCTTATCCCATTCGAAACCTGGTAGTAACACCAATTATACACGCGCGCAATAATGGTTCTCTCTAAGTTTGAACCTAAATGTGGTAACTGTACTGCGGTCGGTAATGTAAAAAACACAAGATGCATACAGTGTTACCCAAGATGGATAATACTTTAGAGAATACCAATGCTTTATCGCTGGAACTGTAACCCCCGATACTACCATTAAAGAATAACCAAAATTATAATTATCATTAATACGAGTGTATATATATATATATATATATATATCTCTGACAGTTTAAAAATATAACAAGCTAAATGCAATTACATGAAGTATAAATACACGCGCTTTATATATTAGGTCAGAATCTTTTAACTTTATACTTTAGTTCATTTTAATGAGTCACCCACTTAGTGGAAGAATCGATACATGGTCAGACACACGGTAACATAAAGTGTCTGACTAAAGGTATGGTTAAGTTAATGATCATACTCATGAAAGGTAAAGACTAGAGATATGTGATTGCTAATTACCGCGGTCAACTGCAGCCGCTAGCCATCATATTTCATAGCAAGTAAAAGCATGGTATTACAGTTTTGCTTAAAACAAACTAAGCAGTTTCGGAAACTCACAAATGTTATTACAGTTTTAATACTACACAGTACGTGCCCACAAGTGGGGACGCAGAACTATACAAACCACAACTTTTCGCTATAGAAGGGTCTTCAGTCACAAATAGTGATAAGATGCACTCCATCTACGTGTTACGAATCAGTTTGACAAAGGCGCGTACTATCAAAGTCAAATTCAAATCAATTACCGTGTTCGAGTTGAGTACTAAGTTTCGTCGGCTGAGATTGTCAGTCGTTCTTAATTGAATCTTTCTCAAATAAAGTCCGCCGCGTTAACATTCGTGATAAGAACTTAAGTGTGGTTTGGGCGGCTGTTCAGGGCCCTATATCGCACTATTAATCATGAATCGTGATTATGCATTCTCTTTACTGAACAATTATCTGGTAGGGGTGCGTCGCTACCCAAAAACAACAACGGAGATACAATCACCGACGCAACTGTCTCTCTCTTTCTCTCTCTCTCTCTCTCTCTCTCTCTTTATTGTTCACCTGACCATCCTTTTTATTTTTGAACACTGCATAACTACAGCTACCATAGAGCTAAAAAGAAAGAACGTACCCACAAACAAAAAATAAATTGTTAGGCTTTACCACCCTGACATAATTAACACTCTGACCTCTCTTTTTTAAAATTTCCATAGCACCCTCGCCTATATTTTTGGGAAGTGACAGGGAACAATTTTGATATTATATGCTGTGAGAAACCCCCAGTGTAATCATTAATTACAATTTTATATATATATATATTCATAATAAACGAGTAGTGATTATCTTTAAGAAAAATAAAAATCAAAATAAAAATTTGTCTTCTGTAATTTTAATGCAATCCTAATTCAATAGAATTTAATCAAATACTTTAAATGCTCTATAATTCTTTTTAATATTTTTAATTTATTGAAATCCTTGAAACCTCCTTGAAATTTGTTAACATATTTTAAAATCCCTTAGGATCTTTAAAATTTCGCAAAGTGGTGCAAAATTTTTTTAATTTTCATTAAAATGCTAAAAAATGTAACTATCAAATAAACCTGGTGCTACATTAGCTGCAGATTCGGAAATACACTCGCAATATTTGTATAGTTTTGTCTAGTGACAAGGGGTCGGAAATTGCTTCTGTCGACGAGCTCAGGGTTTTATGCTTACGCTTTCGATTTTCCGGGTTTGATACAAAAGAACTCTTCGGAATGTCAAGATGCGAGAGATAGTAGAAGTAATGTGAGGTAAAAGCGGATCGGGCTCATGGTGTCGCTTAATATACGCCTCTGTGAAATGTGGCGTTGTCAGTTGTCACACAATTTTTTTCTGCTTAGATAGTAAATTTGGCTTTCCAAAGCGGCATCCATCTCGCTATGCTATGCTATCTATGCTATGCAATGTCCGGATAAACCTTGAAGCCTTCCAACGGACATATTATTAGTTTATGGGAAGCTTTCCATCTTTGGCAGGAGTGCTGTTCGTCCTTCCACCAAAGGATATTATTATACTTCCGATTACTGCTTGACTGGAATATAGAAATATTTAATCCACTGTTTCTTGTTGCAGAGTTAAGTCTTCAGCCTTTACCTAAAACACAACCTATTAGCCGAACTCATTCTCCGGTCACGTCTTCTTCACCACCTATAAGGCCCAGGTCCAGATCTCCTGCTAATCGTTATCCTGCCTGGCTGCCTCCTTCCAGACCTTCTTCTTCAGCCAGCACTTCTTATTCAAAATCAACCAGGTTTTCAGTTCCCCTCACCAGGCTTCCTTCGAATAATCAACATGGATATGGACTTGAAGATCTTGAATTTATTCGGCTTATTCCCCGGAAGGGTGGACACTCGACATACGTATTTCGAAGATACACTTTCCCTGCCGATACTAAAATTAAAGTCAAAGAAAGTGCATCAAGTGTCTATGAGCATGTGCCAACTCAAGAGCAAATTGTTTTATCAACACTCGATGGAGACGTCTTTGCTATTTTGGAGAGCACTAATATTCTTGCTGGAATGTATTTACGTAACAAACATAGTCGCATGTCAAGTCGGGCCAAAATAAATATGGTGAGCAGCAGGGTTACCGAATTGAACAAAGAAGAAATAGATGAAACTCGAGTAGGTCTACACAACCTAATCACACGAAATTTTCGAATTAACCGCGTGAGAAGCAAAGCCCTACACTAAAATATCACCTTTTTATGAAATCTAAAACTACATTATAATATTCTTACTAATAAAAACTCAAATGAAAATGTTTGATGTTACTTGCCATCTGAAACAATAAAAAGTCAATGTACAATTGACAGCTCACCACCCTACAATAACTAGAAAATAATTTCACAGCGTTTAACTAATTCTTTTGCAAGAATGAAGAAAGTCTTTTAAAAACTATTGTTAACATTCTATGCGTGCTACAGCGCACATTGGGATAAAACCGTATTTTTTTCGTTTAAAAAAATTGTTTACTTTTATATTAACAAATGCATAAGTTAGTCATACTTCAAGATTAAAGTTATTGGGAGATTTAATTTAGCAATTCCTTGTTCAGAATTAACGTAAAAATAATGTTGACTTACCATTTTTTAAAATCAAAACTATTAAGAAAACAATTAATATTATAGATACTTTATGACCAACATACTTCTTTCTTTAACAAAACTAATAGCGGATTGGTCGTAAATAAATATTATTGACTAATTGTTAAAATATTATAACCATTATTAACCTATTATAGCCTGAATATCAAAAAATTTTACAGCAAGATTGAGCTTCTAGATTTTCGTAAAGTCGCTTCAAATTTTCTCAGGGAAAAAATTTTTCCATGTGTATAAAGGGGCGTGCGACACGATCCAATCTTTGAAAAAAGTTTAAAAATTATTTTTATTATTTTGGAGCAATTTTATGTAGAAAATACATGTTTTCAATGACATTTTTTTTAAAAGCGATAAATTGCGGCCGGACAAAATACCTTAATTCAAACCTCAAAACAAGTGAATAACGCAATTAAAATAATAGTATCATACAAGCCGGGTTGAAATCGCAGTCTGCGCTACATACACGCACAGCGCGTTAGATTTTGTTTTTTTAAGCCATGAAGTACCGCTATAAACATTTGGGTAAAATATATTTTGAAGTAGACAATAAGTGCATTTTTTTAACAAAAAAAGAGGCGTCTCTCTAAAACATAACCTTAAAAAAATGTTGAAATATTTTTTAACATTTTTGCCCCTCTTTTTTGCTTTAAAATTTTTATAATTTTTTTCTAATTTATCTTACGAGTAAACATAACATATATTTCAATTATAAAAATCCTTTAAGTAGTTTTCGAGAAAAGTGACTTTTTTGTTTCAATTTCATTTTCCATAACTCCCCTAAAAAATAAATTTCTAACTTATCCTTTGGAAGAATTTTATTTCACATCAATGCCCATCTATAGTGGTAATATATACTTGATATGTGCTTGGGCAATTCTTTGGTCAAAAAAATAATCACTTTTTTCTTGAGGATCCATTTTTTATTACGTTGTTCCTTATTTATTAAAAATTGAATCAATTTTATAAAAACTCTATAATTTAGTTCAGAAAATCATTTTATTTAGTCAAAAATTGAACTTTTTGGTTGATATTTCGTATTTTGTTGATTAATATATGTTTTATTCGCCTTCCTGTTCTAAAATTTGTCCTTTTCTCAGTATTCTTCAACTCTTATTCGCGAACTATTTTCTGCTTAAAGTTTAGCAATTTAACTCATTTGACGCCAAACTAATTTCTCAAATGTATTTATCTGTATTAAATATAAATTAACATCTTATTTAATTTGAATATCAAGAATTAACCTAATATTAAAAATCAATATTAGTATCACGGGCACAATGAAAATCCCGATCACCGCCACATTCACTATCCCTATCAATGTCACTATCACTATCGCTATCACTATTTCCCCAAGAGACAGCAGTCTAAAATCCATCACTTAAAACCAGAGGATCCATATGTCTGGAACAGGGGCACCACAAAAGCAGAAACAAGAACAAAGGGCGGAAACTCCGTCTAAACTGAGAAAGACGAAGGAGGTTTGAAGAGGCGCTTAACGGAAGGGGTGCTGGAGAAACCGGCGCAGGTGGAAGACGTTAAATTGAACGTCAAGAAAAAGGCATTGAAAGCATTTGTAAAGATAAATGCGGAGTTGGCGGTGGGTCTCTTGTCAGCCAAAAATTACGAGATGTTATTGCTACTATGGTTACGGTTTCCTAGCAACAAAATCGAAGGTCCGGATAGGACAATGTATTAGTGCAGATGTAACAAAGTGGGGCACAGTGATAGGGTGCGTAGCGACAAGCCACACAGCTATGTCTTAGCACAGTAAAAAACATCTTTGACCATCCTCTTAGAAATTAAATGATTTTAGTCTTATCTAAAGGATACAATTTTGCAGTAGCTTCCTCCAAAATCCCGAAAGAAGAAATCGTCAGTACTTTGGAATCCACAATCTATACCCTTTCACCTGAAAAAGCAAATAACATACGACGTAGGACGGCCAACGTTTTACGCCAAGCCCAAGTGCCCTCCTTAAACTTAACAAAATAAGAAAAAACCGCAATTAAAGAACTCAACGGAAAAAAGAAATTATAATATTACCCGCAGATAAAGGCTACACAATAGTAATAATGCATAAAGTAAACTATAACAAAAAAATAGTCCATAAAACAAAAACCTTTCTAAAAAACACTGAATTCGACAGAGAAACAATAATTAAATTAATAACTACTAATCCCATCTCTTCAAGACTTTACGGAACCGAAAACATCATCGTGAGTTTCCACGTTACTTCTCTCTGTTAAAGTAACAATCACTCATACAATTGATATTATTAAATCTCTTTCAAACTAATTTTACAAACCTCAGGAACAGCAATGGGATCTCCAATCTAACTTCTAAAAGCCAACCTATTTATGGAACATCTAAATGAACGAAATAAGTTTTTCGATTTCATCAATAAATTACATCCCAGTAACATCTGCAATCGATAGAGCGGAAAATTCTACGTTCAGGTACGTACCCGAATCATATGTCAATTGTAACGTTCAAGGTCAGTCAGAAATCAGTCAAAAATTCATTAGTGAGCTCTTCATTGATCTTGGTGATGATCTTCAAAGTTTTTTTTAAGGTTTTTCCTAGCAGTTTAATTTTACGTTTAACCTTACCCAGGAACAACGACGTAGACGTATTAAATTTTGTTTCCTTTGCAGTGCTTGATTAGCGTAAATCCCCTAGCCTCTCACGTTTTGGGGTGCTTGATTAGCGAATATCCCCTTGCTTCTCACGTTTCGGGGTACTTGATTAGCGTGAGTCCCCTTTGCCTCTCACATTTCGGGGTGCTTGATGAGAGTGAGTCCCCTTACCTCTTACGTTTCAGTGAAGATGTTCGAACTGAAAACCTTGAGCTTCTTGACAAAAAGCTATGCGAATGTAAAAATGAGTAGCCTGTTGCAGAATCTGATTCTGCAATTCATCTAAGCTTTGGGGTTGCGTTGAGTATACTTTGCTCTTTAAATAACCCCAAAGAAAATTGTCAATAGGCGTCAGATTAGGAGATCTAGCAGGCCGCTTGATTTCAACCCTTCTTCCAATCCACCTTTGAGGGATCTGGGTACCCAAATATGCTTAAACCTCCCTACCGTAATGAGCCGCTGCTTTGTCCTGCTGGAACTAAATATTTTAACAATTATCGCCTGTAATCTCCCTTATTCTTCGTACAATCTGGTTTCTGAGAAGCTCTTCAAATGGACCAATATCTACAATTTTGCCTGTCAACTTCACCTTCTAAAGTGGAAGTACCTTCATCTAAAAATACTGTATTGTAGAAGAAAAGAGGATCTCTATCAATTCTATCATAATTTCACAAAATTCAACCCGACGATCAGGATCGTCTTCATTGAGCTCTCGTACCAGATGAACTTTGTATGGATGGAAATTATTGCTTTTTAAAATATTTCGCACTGTCTCAGGAGCAACGTCACGCTCATCACTAGCTCGACGTAAACTAAGGTTTGGGTTTTCAACAAATGCTTAGGCTATTCCCATCATCTGCATCTTCTCAGATCCTGCAGATTTTGGCCGATTAGTTCTTTGAAGCTCCTTGATAGATCTATGATACATAAAGCCCCTAATAGTTCTTTGAATTCTGACTTTGAGACAAGATTTAACCAGTCTCTATTACGAAAAGTTCAATTAAAAAGCAAACAAAATTGATCATAAGATCGAACTTGATCTCCCCAACCACGCATGATTAATGCAGATACCCTTTCTCGTTGCGAAAGTTTAGCTTCCGCTATAATAATTCTTTAGGGAAAGATAGTAAGTATGTACTCGTAATACGTAAATTTAGTTTCGATTCGTAATATTCGTATAGAAAAATGGTCTAGGTCTTATGGTATCGCCTTAGGTATGGGCTTAGGTATCGAAACATGGTATAGGACTGTTTAAATCTTAGGGGAGGAACAGAACTCTTACCAGAACACCTGGAAATTTTAATGAAAAATTTCCTTATTATTTTACAATATTCAAAACGCTGTAACCAAGATCAATACAGAGCTCGTCCATGAATTTTTCGTTGAAATTTATTCCAGGCATTGCACTGACCTCTTGAAAAACTTTGTTAATTTCAAATAACCACTAACTGATCTTGAACGTTAGAATTGACCTATGACTTGGGTACGTCCCTGAACGTAGAATTTTCCGCTCTATCGATTGCAGGTGTAAAAAAGGGGGTTTTCATTTTTTAGAAAACAAAGTTGACCTTATAAAAAGCCATGAAGGTCAACTTCAAGGTCAAAATGAAGGTCACCATTGAATTCCTCGTTAAAATTCACCTCAGGAATGAAAAATATTTTACCTGAGAAAATATGCAACCGTCCCGAAACTTTTTACACACCCTGTATAGAAGATTTAATAATTTTTCATGTTATTAATTAATTGTTTCTTGGAATAATTTGTGAAATACAAATATAAGAGATAAGGAACATAAGAAAATAGATAAGAAAAATAGGTTTGTATATACTGGAATGTAGCCGTTCTTACTTAGTTGGAAAAAAATGGCGATCCTTTGCGCTTTAGTCCTACTATTTGTGGTTATTGTTAATTCTGCTGGTAAATAAAATATTATAATAATATATCTATATCTATCTAACGTTTCTGAGGCTTTTGCAAATAAAAATTCGTCTGCCTAAGAGCATTTATGATTTTAGATATAAGAAATACAGTATATATTTTTTTTCAATATTTATAACGATTTTTAAATTTTATTTATTATTTTCTGGCTTTTAAAATATTACATATCATATTGCTTTGAAACATATGTAGCTTTTTAACTGTTGTTCAAACATTTGTCTCAAGTCTTATCTGTAACTCTACATTTATTTTTATTTTTGTCTCTGATCTGAATATTTACAAATTACGAATAGCGTTTAAAGCAAATGAGCAGATTTTTATCATCAAAATTAAGTAAGATAAATTATCTTAAATTTAATAAATTATCTTATTATATCACTATTTATTATCTTAGTATAAATTAAAGATCATGTTATGCAAATTTAAGAAAAATATGAAAAATGGATAACCTTTTTCTTTTCTTTTTGCTAAATATCAAAAGAAAAGCATGAAATCAACACAAATTTTTGTTAAATTATAGTGAATTTAATGCAGATTAAGAAAAAAATTATTAAATATTGTAGAATAGAATTGCAAATGGTTTCTGTTGGGGTTTCATATCATTTCGGCAACAAAATTTTTTTTAAATCAGAATGTTTTTTAATATATTTGAAATTTCGAGAGATAGCTCATCATATTATTAATTTCATAATTCAACAGTACAATTTATTGGTACAGTGATGGTACATGATTGGTGCAATGTTAGAATTTCGATCTTGTAACTTTAGAAACCAAAGTTACCTTAACGTTGTAGTAACGTTATAAAGACGCTGAAAATGTCTGAAGTCGATACATATATTTTCCTGTTTGGACGTTTTTAAACTTATTAAAAAAACATAAAAAAATTCGATACACCTTTATAAAACGTTACAAAGACATAGTTTAGGCGTGTATAAGACGTTATTTGAACGTTTTATAAATGTTTATAAAACTTTCACAAAACATTTTATAATATTTATTCATTTACTTTTTATTATAAATTCAACTTTTTGTTTATTTCTTTACAATTATAAAACGATTCGAATTTAATATTTCTCTTGCTTTTTTAAAATTTAAGTGTCTTGCTCTATCCGTAGTCGTTTCCGATCTTTAAAAAAATTGTAGTGTAATCTTTGCGATAATTTCT